>CAJQUW010000645.1:0-275871 GCA_907163375.1 Prostheceraeus crozeri | reverse complement strand
ATTATAATACGTACAGTATGTAGGCCTATAATTGACAACTGCTATCACTTTTTAGATAAGCCAGATAAACATATATTTCCACAGACTACATGGCATCACCTAAAACAGTTTCACAACATAGGCCTACTGCGGCAAGCATATAGGCCTAGTTATTAGCTGAAACTAGCTAAATGCAGAAGTGAAGTGATGATAAACCATGGTATTCTAAAATCCAATGTTCCTACAACCTTCACTATAGATGAATAGCGGTGCTTATCTTCAATTTTATTACGGGTCTGGCCAGACCCGGGTTCATCATTTACCTAGTCTTACGTGAGGACATCATTTAACCGTTAAGGAAATATTTTTCCCCTAGACTTATTTTAAATATGAATTAGAGGGTTCTTAACCTGGTTTAGACATAAAAATGATTAAAAATTCATAAATTTAGGGATAATTGGGGTTATTTTAACTACTCCTGAAATTACCTATTTTTCTGATGTTGTGTCCTGGAACGGTCATGATTTGAGCAAGAAAATAATGATAATCTCAAATTTGAGATTCTTAACTTTTATGATTTTTTCGTTGTCTTGGAACGGTCATGATTTTCAAGAGAAAAATTATAATTCTCAAATTTGAGATTTTGAAAAAATTTGAAAAAAAATCATAACATTTTAAATACCCCTAAATTTATGAATTTAGGTCTTCATAACCTGAAAAATGAGCAAAATTCTTAAATTTAGTCGTTCTTTTAAATACGAAAAAATTTGAGAATTTTGTGCCCTGTCCTGGAACGGTCATGATTTTCAAGAAAAAAATTATAATTCTCAAATTTGAGATTTTGAAAAATTAGGTATTTTAGAAACGTCAAAATTTATGAATTTAGGTCTTCATAACCTGAAAAATGAGCAAAATTCTTAAATTTAGTCCTTCTTTTAAATACGAAAAAATTTGAGAATTTTGTCTTGGCCTGGAACGGTCATCTTCCCATTACTGACAATAAGCCATGAACGAAGGAAATCAGTGTACAGATGGCGGCTGTGTGACTTTGGTTGTAACTCAGATTGCGATCTTTCTAGTGCGTCTCTTTCCTAAAATTGGATGCGCACTCATACGCGGATAATCAATTAGCCCTCTGTTGAATTTTAAGTTCACATTGGGTTTCAAATAGAGACTAAAGAACTTAATTACTAATGGTAGTTCCCGATAGTCCTACATAAGCTTTCTTAGATTTCCATTGACATTATTAGAAAATACTTGTTATGCGTTCCTCCGAAGATGATTTAGTTTTGAACTCATCAAAAACGAGATCAATCCAAACACTGGTATTTAATGACTGAATATTACACGTCTTATGTTACAATGCATTGGATTTATCGTCAAAAAAAGAAGAAAAAAAACAAAAATCCTGCCGTGTCTCAGGCGCAAAATTGACTCTGCAAATAACAGATAGATAATAACTATCAGTTAAATTAATACGAAATGCCTTTGCAGAAAAGACAAGGAACGGTAGGAATGACACATGTTCATGATTTCTGGGAGAGAAGTGTTAGGAAGTTCATTTAAAAGTTCTAAAGCTGAAGCAGTTAGGACACATCGCCGCTCACTGAACAATCTTCCTTCTGTACTTCTTCAAAAGATGATGCCGAAGAGACAGAATCATCATCTCGCTTCTTAGAGCTGTTGTCTATGAGAGACAAAGAGCCCTCTGGCGCACTGGTCGATTCCCGAGTCGGTTCGCAGGTTGGCTCATATGGGACATCCTCCAATTCTTGAATTCCAGGCATCATGAAATCATCGTGTCTCTCTAGAGGAGCAATGAAATGAATTTGGCCGTCAGAATAATGTTCCATGAAGACGCGCGCATCAAGTCGGCGATTCTGAAATATGAGAATGCAACTGCACGTTGTGTACTACATAAGCTCTGATTGAAAGCTAGTAAATTGATGGAAATTAATTATTTTAGTAAATCACTAACGCGTCGACGTTCGTTTGTTAACATTAATTATTCTATTATAATTGAGGCAGATGCATGATGAAATGTTTTAAACTGACAATCACTAAGAAGCCTCGGAAACATCAAATAGAATGCAATACAAAGGATAAAATCGTCAAGTGATATAAAGTAGTAAAGCGATAATTCAAGGCAGACAAAAATATTTTTTAAAAAACGACTCAATCGATTTATCGTTGAACTCGATCTGTACGATAAATAGATTAGTCGAAGCTGGAAGAAAGAAGAGAGAAATAACATGAATAAATAGAGTAAAAGAAGATGGTTTCAAAAAACATGGAACAAAAAATGTGGTTAAAAAGTGGGAAAATTTATGCAGTACAAAAATTAGCAGTTTAACTTAACTGAGCTAATGTCTGGAATGACATGTCCGATCGCTTTCCTCAAAATTTGATGTAACGTTGATCATAAGTTGACACTTATGAAGTTAACAGATAAGTAGTCATTTTTACGCATAGAAATGGGCAGATAATAAAAATTGATAGATGACAAAACTTGAGAATTATGGAACATTTTAGGTGTTATGCAGGTCTACTAATAATTCAAAACAATGCTGATCTCTTTTTACAATGAAGTGTTTTTAATTTCCTAAAAATGGGCCTATTGTAAACTTGAGCATCATGCAATGCATATAGAATATTGTAATATATGCTGACATTCATGCATTCGTTTAAATACTATTCCAGGCCTGTGATTAGCCTATGAAAAAAATTGAGGATTTTTTGTGAAAAATTTGAGGAATGGAAACGGAGCCTAATATGATAATTACAAGAAAAACTACAAATTTTAGCACAGATTTTGGGCCAAACTTCAAATCATGAAAGTCACAACGAAGAAGGTAACCCCAGGGTTGACCACACCACACTTTTTGAAGTTGTGTATATTGCAAAGGAATACTGACTTGTTCATAATCACTTCCCACGTTGTTACGAAATCAATTTGTTGCCTCAAGTATTATCTGCTTAGAATGTGTCGAACAGAGGATGTCAGATCAAGCTGCTGATATCGCTCTGCTTCACACTATCGTCTCCAATTCAATGATGCTTGTCAGATTTGTATACTGTAATTTTTTGAATATATAGGATACATACTCAACCACATGCATCTGGGGCTTTGCAACAATTAATTTTTACGGACTTTAGACAAATCTGGGAGGAGAGTAACCCATAAGTATAGAAAGCTTAAAATCGTTGACTTATAAAAAGTCAGTAATTTATCATAAAGGATACGCCACATTACACATTAATTTTACTTTATGCTACATAAGTTTTGGTGGGTTTTGTTTACTTGTTAGCGTTTGATCATATCAACAAATTCAAATCTACATTCAAATGAACATGAATTCTCTCATACAACACAAAACAAGTGTCGGGAACAGGCTTGCCAGTTGAGTTGTTGGTCTCATACAGGCAAAGAGTGAAAGATTATCACCTCTATTCGCATGAAGTTGCGCCGAGATATTGACGTCCAATCTTGCAGTAGACCCAGGTTGAAAATCTACCAATCCAGTACTATGTGGTTCAATGTCTTAATTAATCTAAGTTCACATGCAACGATAAGCAATGTGTGCACTAATTTCACATCAACCTGTGTTCAGCAAATTATGAAAACGATCTATACCTGAATAATTCATCCAGGATAAATGTCGGTCGACAGACCCTGGAAAATGTAGCTGCAAAAAGACTCATGAGATAGCAGAGCTTCATACGCTTCCAACCCCCGCACGCTAGTGACCAGGCGGCATGTAGACACTAAATTTAGGGACCATCCGCTTTACCCCGTCGGATGTGTTCATGTTCAGCAAATAAAATGGAAGAGAGTGAGTGAAACAAACGCTTCAGTTGATAAGAGCACTGAAATCCAAGTGGGCTGGGCTACCTATATATTATCATATAATGGATATGGAAGATCGATATCCTTAAGTTCTTTAAGAAGTACAGGCATGCATTTAGCAGCCATATAGTCGCACAAACATATGAAGAAGGTTGTGACAACGGTCAAGATAATTAATGAAAATAATTGAATGTGCATTTTATTGTTGGAATTCTAAGTAATATTATGAAGTTAGAAGTAAAAAATTGCAGTGTTCAAATATACAATTTCTGTAGGTTGATCGCAGTGTTTCACTCATTAAATACGTGAAAGCATTTAATGAGTGAGTTCGACAGACAATAACTTCGGACAACTTCTCTGCTTAGCAAAATAAGTCCAGACGAACCGGAACATCTGCAGGCTGTAGCTTGCAGAAATGAAAACGACATTCAACGTATTCAACGTAACAAAGTGCGTCAAGGTAACAAAATTAAAAAAACAAGCACACGACTGGTTAATTTTTGATGTGCTAAATATGACATGGCTAAAAGAGAATCATTATATCCTAAACTGTCTAGAAATTTAAAAATACTTACTAGAAGGACAAGCAACGGTTCTCCTCTCCTCATGAGGAATGAATTGGTGAGTAAGTCGTTCTTTTCAAAATTATGTTTATCACTTATATATTGAAAAGATTCTGTTTAACAGTCTGCCCATTCAGATGATAAAAGGACAGGTCTGTTTCCAATCAAAATATCAGATCTAGCTAGCTAGCACAGCGGGATTACGCTATCTAAAATCTACCAAGTGTGTGAGAGAAAAATCATTAAGTTATAAATCATGAGAGAAGAAAAAGAAAAGAAATGATTCATGATTAGCAGCATGGATGTAGGGTACATGTTACATGATTCTATCTTAGCTTCTTGTTTGGAAGTTTACATATCATCGCCATTCGCCAAAAAACAATACATTATCCGACATTTAGTCTGTAGTGTGTCGTATTTGAGGAATTTCTCATAGTTTAGCTATATTTGAGGAATTTTTGAGGATTTGAGGAGTAATAAACAAATTTGAGGAATTTGAGGAGTAATCACAGGCCTGCTATTCATGCATGATTTTATTGTGAAAATATTGAAACCTACAAATGGAGTGCCCTTTCCAAATGCGGACGTCCTGGGGCGGGGGTTCGAAAGACTAAGACACAAGCGGACAAGCAGGGGGGTGGAGTCGAAAAATGTGATTATTTTGAGGACATCCTTTATGGATGGTCCCCTTATTGATTTATTGCCTTCAGTTTATTGTGATATACGTCTGCCGAAAGAGCGAAATAGGAATGATATTGATTGACAAAACTATGATCATTTTCTGCGTTTCAAAAGATATGAGCTGTTTTCAAGGAGATATCTGATCAATTTCCAAAATGAATGATGTAAATCCACAGTGTCATGCTCTTCAGTCGCAATGCGACCATTGTGCAATCAGTGAAGTAAAATTCTGTATTACTCTGTACTAAAAGGGCATAGCATGAACCTATTTTTCCGACAAGTCAGGACGAAAAATGACAACAGTTTTCAAAGCAATGTCGTTCATGTCTTCTCCAACTTTCCTGTCAATCGTTGTTAGATGAATCACGGGTTCTCTGGGTTATTGATTTAGCGTTCAAAGCAAAAAGCAATCTTGGTTAAATCTGCCACACATGTAATCAGTATTCGATATTTATGACTTCGCAAACCACAAATGCTTACCAGAATATACGTGCTCATTTCAGGATATACTCTCGCAATTGCTAAGTTGATTGATAAATGCGTTACGCATGGAAATGAGCAGTACACAGCTTTGCCGACGTCAGGTAATTCCTTGATATCGTAGCCATGGGTACGGTATGAAGCGAAAATTTCTTCTTTCTTCTCTTTTTCCATGCTGTCTTCGACCACTACTCCAACCGCAAAGCGACATTTCTCCTTGCTTACCTGAAAAGATAGCGACGATATAACACAACTTTCTACTTTATACCTTTCTACCTAACTTCTACTTTATGCCGCATAACTAGAAGATGAAAGATGGGAAACACATGCAGCTGAAATGGTCGTCTAACAAGTGAAAAATAAATCATGTCCTTATAAAGTGGTTACGTATCTACTCGTACTTGTATAATTCTACATTGTTGGGAACCATTAGCAGTGGCGTCGAGTGCTCCCAGACCATAGGCCTTCACTCGGCACTGGAATACTATTTCTATACCAAACACTTTTATGTTACAACATTAATTTTCATGAATTTTTAATAGCAACATCCCGAACATTATTTAAGGCCAAGTGAATGTGCACATTAGAAGTGATTGCTCATGTCGCTTAACCGCCTTACTCAAGTGGCTGAGATCACTATATCCGATCTGTCCAGACCACATTTCTCGAGAAAAAAGGAGGCAAGGTCCAGTTTCTTGCGTTTCTCACGGCCGGTCAGCCACTCACATGTTTGAAATTTTGATGCATTAAAATGTCTTGTGTAGTGCTTCTTATTTCTTTCTCAGTGACTACTTTCATTTTATATCAGTGTTGACCTATCTTGCTTGACGACTGTCATCTTTTCAGTATATTCCCTTCGGACGAAAGGCGTGATTATGATCTCATCTGCAGTACTCAACATAGCGTCACATCAATTACGTAAAATTAAGTTATGGAATTCTACCGAATCTGGGTTTTCGAGTCAGATGCATTACTCTGCATTCATTGGAGAACGCTCATCATCTGATCACAGTCTTGTCTGAACGTCAGCCATCTGCTACTGTTGACGTAGTGCCTCTCTGATATTAAGCGAAGCCGGAAACAATTGGGTTGCACTTCAATTACTCCATTTAGGTACCGCGCCTCGATCAAGAATCGTGTAGAATTTCATTGCAAAAATTGGAGAAGGCAAAGCATTATGTCTATCTGAAAAGCCAATATTGTCGCGGACGCGTGCGCTTACTGCCTCACACACACACAACTATCTTTCGCCGTCTGAACATCAGTGCTCCGTCTGGACACACGACTAGCTTATGTGTCTAATTGTTCGAAGAAAACAGCTGTGATTCGAGCACGTGCTGCAAAACTGTCAGCTCTGAGATCAAGCGTCTGATTTTGAGACGGAAAGCTGTGCACAGCTATCACGAGAAGCTATCGAATTTAAATGAATGATGACACTTCGTTTTTATAATTGTTAGAAAATTATTTTTGAGGATGCGCCGAAGGCCTCGCAGGTACGGAGAAGACGCCACTGACCATTAGCATTGATACTTTGATGTTTACATACAAACAAGCAACTGCAACCGATATTTCAAAAAAGGCATCGATGCCCTCTACAATATAAATCAACTTATTTTATTAAAACACTATTAAATCAACACCATTTATTATCGCTAGCTCGGGTAAAATTCATATGCAAGTATTTTATAAAACGTCTTTAGAATGATTGGTTGATAGTAATGTCAAATTTTTGATCCGCTTATTGGACGAATATGTACCACTGAGTGATTCAGCATTTTCTGGATATTAATCAGGGTTCATACAGAAGTCTCAATTAAGAATTCCAAAACTTTTCCATGATTTCAAGCACTCAGATAATGAAATTACAAAACCTACCAAGGAATATACAACTATTAAATATACCCGTGAACCATGATATGCAATTACACTTATACAGGGTGAGTAAAAAAAAACGTTATTTACCTTTTGTGAGATATCTATTATAAGTTACAATAAAATGCAACAACAGGCGGTTATGAACATTGAAAAAGCTGCTCCTCACAAGCTGTGGTTACAACAGCGACTCAAACTGAGCACCTCCCTGCTGAATGCAAAGAGAGCATCGTCGAACAAATGTGTCATAGGCCTTCATGCAGGCGTTAGATGTGAAAGAAGTAATTTCCTCTCGAATGCAGTTCTCTCGTATTTCTTGGCAGTCGCGCATACACTCGGTCTCTTAACGCTCCCCACAGGAAGAAGTCGCAAACAGTAAGGTCTGGAGAACGGGGTGGCCACTCAACTGGTCCTCTTCGACCAATCCACCGACCCGTCAGATTTTCGTCGAGGATTCTTCGACTTGCGTTGCTGTAGTGGGGAGGGGCTCCATCCTGTTGATAGAATCTGCTCTGGTTTTCGTTTCGTCGCAAGAAGGGAATAACATGCTGTTTCAGAACATTGCAGTACCGATCGCTGTTCATCGTTAGTTCACTGATGTCGTAACTCAGCACTCCAGTATGGTCTATCATGGCCCATACAGTGACAGATCTCCGGTCATGAAGCTTTTCGACGAAAGCTTTAGGGTTCTCAGTGCTCCAGTGGTGCAGATTGTGCTTATTTACAGTTCCATTCACATGAAAGACAGCTTCGTCGGAAAAAACTATTCGGAGATGGAATCGAGGATGCTGAAGTGAGGAATTGAGGATCCATTGACAGAATTCGAGACGTCGGTCGTGATCGTCATCTGAGAGTTCCTGGACGAAGGTTGGCTTATAGGGATGATACTTTTTCTTATGAAGACAGCGAACGACGCTACTTTGCGAGACTCCAAGCGTGTTGCTTATGCGACGCGTAGAAACGTTCGGGTCATCTTCAATTATCGGCTTGATGGAGGTAAAGATATCGTCACCTGTAGCCGTCACTGGACGACCACTTCCATTTTCACGCTTATTCATATCCCCATACGTAAGGAATTTCTTCATCCAACGATGGACTGTCGGTGGAGGTGGGGCTTCCTCATGAAATTCATCCATGTATTTTCTCCTTGCTTCGGACACATTGTTGAATGCAACCGCCCATGCAACAAGCCTTGCCTTCCTTTCCATCATAGTTTGGCATGAATGAAGCACTAAATGAATACTTGTACATACACTTGTATAAACTATGTACAGAAGCCATTCGTTCGATGATATGAATTCGAATTTTTTGAACTTAGAGCATTGATTTGGTGCTTGGATATGGAAAATAAAACCATAGAAATTCAATCAGTCAACTTGAGAAAGAAATCAGAATGACAATTCAGATAGATTTTTCACAAACTTCAAATAACGTTTTTTTTGACTCACCCTGTATATAATATGACGATGAAGTAGCTACATTACTGAAGTTGTAGTTCGTGTCCGCACATCATTACGCGTGCAAAGTAGAATTTAATACTCTCATGAAGTTATCAATAGAAAAGATGCATGCAGAAAAATAAAACGTTGTATCATCCTTTGATTTCATTAATTTCGAAACAAATCATAAGCGCAATAACGAAATGAACAAAATTCTCAATTTTTTGTAGACAATTCGGATAAAGTAAAACGAAGTAATTTGGTGCGATTATGTGATTTGTCATCAAAAGCACTGGATGTGTATGTGCATCCAAATTGCAACTAAAACTCAGGCCTACTTACAAAAAATATAAAACCCAAAAATGGAAACAAGTCATTTCATTTGTTCTTTCAAATCGAAAATTTGCTTGTTAACAACCAGTAATTCGCTTGCTGCGGTCTTTTGCAGTTTCTCCTTTGACTGTTCTAACTTGCTGAATTCGAGGGACAAGCGTTTCCTCTCTTTCCGCTTCTTTTCTCCATCTCTATCCTTCTTCGCTTCGTCGAACGCTTCCTGATATTTTCGTCCAGCATAACGAACAGACCGCGTCATTTCGTTTGACTGATGTTTTGAAAGCCACCTCCATGCTGAATGGCATCATATACTCTTCGCTGATCAACAATCATGCTTACTTTCAGGTTTGGCAACAATAGCGATTGATTGATGGAGAATCCAGACTCGACTCGTGCATTTCCATGAGTCATAATCATCTGAGAAACAGTCCACAGCTCTTGCATCATATTTTGCTGCAAGATGGTTCTATACCAAAACACATCTACACGATTACAGCGATTTCCGCTAACCTATTTTGAAAATCATCTTTGATGAGAAATTCCGAATACTGCCGCTTAGCTGCATCAGAAACTGATGTTGAAATATGTCCACTTTCATGGAGAATTGATAAAATATCTGACATTTGCCTCTTTGAAATAGAAGCATTTTTTCTCAATAAGAAGTCCCCCTTCTAAGTCCAACCTGTGACCTCAAAGTGGTGAAGGGGTGTACACGGAGGCGCATCAAGGCTATGTCGTCTGAGACTTCGGTCCCTGGCAGGTCTTACCTTGGCGAACAGGCTCGTTGCCAGCGGTGAAGGGCCGCACTCCGGCTAACCAACAGGCTTTGGTGAAAACGTAGCGTTGATCAGGCTCGTGAGCTTTCCGTAGAATGTATCTGGTCTAGGCCCACCACCGATAATTGTGGTCATCCGGTCGGTAAAACATATGCTGCATCCTAATCATGAGACTACAACAAAAACGAAGCGGCCCTTTGTACCTGGCAGCTCTTAGATGGGCAAAGGGAGCGAAGAATCCCCAGGCGAATTTCTAAAGTAGTTGTAAAGTCACAAAATGTTCAATTTTGTACAATCAATGTAGGTACAATCCGTGGAAGAAGTAGGGAAGTTGTGGAGATGCTTGCGAGGAGAAAGGTGGACATTTGTTGTATTCAGGAAGTCAGATACCGCAATGAAGGCTGTATGTCAATCGACAGTAATGAGGAAAAGTACAAATTATGGTATGTAGGAAATGATAAGTCCACAAATGGGGTTGGAGTGTTGATGAAGAGTGAATTGGCCGATAATGTCATAGGAGTCAAAAGGCACAATGATAGATTCATGTGTGTAAAGCTCATCCTCGGAGAAACCGCATGGCACGTGTTTTCCCTGTATGCACCGCAAGTGGGTAGATCCAGTGAGGAGAAGCAGTGTTTCTGGGAGAAGGTCGAAGATGAGATAGGCAAGGTACCACCAGCAGATGGACTCCTAATTGGAGGTGTTGTAAATGTGCATGTGGGCACGAACATCATCGGCTATGAGGAGGTGCTCGGTCGGCAAGGTTTCGGAAAGATGCAGAAGGTGCAGTAGTGCTCGACCTCTGTCAGAACCATGGTCTACGAATCCTAAATTCGTTTTTTCAAGAAGGACAAAGAAAAGCTCATTACCTTCAAATCGGCGAAGCTGAGACACAAATCGATCTCTTGTTGATGCGAAAGAGAACAGGCTGTCCTAGACTGTACAGTGATTCCTGGAGAGGTATGTATGACCCAACACAGGTTGTCAGAGCTGCTTTACGAATCAAAGGACATGTTGCAAGGAAAATAATTCACAAGAGGAAAATCAAGGTCTGGAGGCTAAAGGATGAGGAAAGGAGAAGAGAATACGAAGAGGAATTTGCCAGGAGTGTCAAACAGGAAGATGAAAGTTGGAATTCACTGGTCGAGTGTGCAACGGAAGCTGGCATCAAAGTGTGTGGAGAAACGAAGGTACAGCGAGGCAGAGAACGCGAAACCTGGTGATGGAATGATGCGGTTCAGCGTGCAATCAAAGAGAAGAAGGAAGCATACGAAGTCTGGCAGAGATCTGGGAATGAGACTGACCGTCATGCATATTGCAGTAAAAGAGAGGCCAGAAGGTGTGTCGCAATTTCGAAGAAGAACGCATGGTTCAGGTAGAGTGAAGGATTAACAACAAGAGAAGGGCGTAACAGGATGTTCCGAGTTGCGGCACAGATGAAGAAAGATCGTGCAGACATACAGGGAACACGGTATGTCAAGGACGAAAGTGGTGCTGTAAAGGTGAAAGAGACGGAGGTTAGAGAGACATGGAGAAGGTACTTCGATGGCATATCGAACGAAGGCAATGACATCACTCTGCATGACAGCCCCCAGGTGAAGGCCCAATCGCTGACTTCACGCTAGAGGAGGTGAAGGAGTGATCAGCATGAAGAATGGCAAAGCATCCGGACCCTTCCAACGTAAACGCCGAGATGCTTAAGTTGGCTGGTGAACCTACAGTTGAGGCACTGCATGCCATTTTCTAGCACATTGCGCTCACCGGAGAATGTCCGAAGAAGTGGAGCAACAGCTTGACGGTCGCACTGTTTAAAGGGAAAGGAGATCCTCTGAGCTGTCACTCGTAACGGGGACTGCGACTACTGGAGCATGGAATGAAGATCTTTGAGAAAGTCATAGAAAAGAGATTGAGAAGTTTGGTCAGCATTGGAGAACAGCAGTTTGCATACAGCGGAGGAAAATCGTGTACGGACGCAATCTTCATCATCAGAAGACTTCAGGAGAGATACATGGAAAAGAAAAAGAAATTGTTTCATATCTTCGTCGACCTCCAAAAAGCTTTTGATCGCGTCCCACGAGGTGTCATCAGATTGGCACTCCGACGACAGAAAGTGCCAGAACACCTGATAAACCTCGTCATGTCTTTGTACGTAGACACAACATCGAAAGTGTGTGTTGCAGGAGAAATGTCAGAAGATTTCGGCATAGGTGTTGGTGTTCATCAGGGATCTGCCCTCAGCCCCCTTCTCTTCATTCTCGTAATGGAAGAAGCTACGAAAGATCGCAGAAAGGGAGGATTGATGGAGATGTCGTACGCAGATGACCTGGTCCTTAAAGTCGGGAGCAAGGAAGAAGTGGAAGAAATGTTCAAGAAATGGAAGGAGGACATGGAAAGCAAAGGTTCGAAAGTGAATATCCAAAAGACGAAGATGTTGATCAGTGGCAGCGAAGAATCTTCTCTTCAATCAAGAAGGTTTCCTTGTGGTGTATGCGGTCGCGGCGTAGGTGCCAACTCCATTCTCTGCCAAAGCTGTGATAAGTGGTGCCACAAACACTGCAGTGGACTGAATTCTCTCACAGGCGTCACAAACTTCCAGTGTTCGATGTGTGTAGACAACGCAAGGAGTACCGACGAAGATAAAAGATGTGTGACAGACGGTGTGGAGATCGACGTAGTGAAAGAGTTTTGTTATCTCGGGGATGTGTTGAGCTGCAAAGGAGGATCAGAGCGAGCGGTGCGAGCGAGAATCGCGTCCGCATGGCGCAAATGGAAAGATCTGGCAAGTCTCCTCAGGAACCGACACGTACCACTCAAGTGCCGCGGACACGTGTATAGCGCATGCATCAGACCCGTGCTGCTCTATGGTGCCGAATCATGGGCCCTCACACAACACCTGGCCCAACAACTGCGTTTGTTTGACAGACGGATGCTGCTGTACATGACCGGTTTCTCACTCTCCGATCGAGTTGACAGCGCTGAAGTAGCAGGCAGGTGCGGCCTCAAACAGCTGGAGGTTGTACTCAGAGAACGCAGGTTGAGGTGGTTCGGGCACGTGAAACGGAAGACAGAGGAGCCGATTCATCGCGTGCTCAACGTGGCTGTCGAAGGTCCCAGGCCACGTGGCAGACCAAGAAGATCATGGCTGCAGACCATCCAGGAAGACATGAAGGAGCTGAGGCTGACAGTGGAAGACACACAGAACCGCGCCCGTTGGAGGAGTCTCATCACGTCCAACCATCACCAAGGAGGAAAAGCAGACGTTAAAAGGAGAAAGTAAAAGAAGTAAGTAAGAAGTGGCAAAAAAGATGAAATAGCTTTTGTGATTGAAAAATTCAAAGGAGACCGTTCCTGAAGTTTTTTCAGCGAAGTCACTCATCATTACAAGCTTCTCTAAAATCTATCTGTTTGACTGGCGGCAATCTTTTTCACATGTGACTCACATCTGACTCAGCTGCATAGCCAACGTCCAGCAACTGCATAGCCACTGACTAGGCAAAAGATTATCTTTGTCGTCTTGGTCAATTATTGTCTGTTTCGTAGGTTGCTAGAAAAATTCTCAAGCAGACTTGGTTTGACAATCATCTGAAGAAGCAGTGTGAAAATCAAAGCTAACTCTTCGAAAAAAGACACAGCCATGTGAGCTTCGCACTGGAAACGTCGACGGAATGGTTCAATGACATAAATAACGAATTTCAAAAATTGCAATTTTGTAAGACAGAAACTAGCATCAACATTGCTTGCCAGGTTCAATTTTTCTGTCTCGAAAGATTCGGTCTGAGGCCTCCTGGAAACCGGACGATTCTGGACAATTTTGACATGCTCTTAAGCCTTCAAAAATCTCTAATATTCGCATTACGGCCTAAGAATTATCCAACCAACGATGCGAACAGGATTTCTAAGGGAACAGGAAAGATGATTTTTTTTCGGAATTTATTATATCAATATGGTCGTTGATCAAGAGATCATCTTGACGTCCAGCAGGTGACTGCTTGAAAAGATTATGACAGACCTTCCGAAATATACATAAGCGCCAATTTGATGCATTTTTGTCCTGTTGCGCATGCAACATGGAGAACATGAAGACCGCAACTCCCTACGTCCAAGATCTGCGGAGAGATAGGGTCTTTTCATTTTTATGCTCTTTCATCTCTTTCATCATGAGAGGTCGTCTGTCAGAGCTGGTGCTGAAAGCGATTTGGAAGCATAACGCCGTTCTCCACTTTCCCGACGTCGTTTTTCGTCGCGTTTTCGTGTGTCTCAAGCTGTGGTAGTGTTATCATCGTTGCCTTATCAGTGTTCCTATATTCAGTGTGGATTACCTACGATCAGCTTCCTAAATCCTAGTTTCATCAAATCGATGAGTTTTGTTCATCGGTCTCTTTCGACAAGTTGTAAATTTGGTCATCTGGTCTGGATAGAATTGGTGTCCACGCATTCGATATCTATGCTGAGTATCCGATCATCAGTTGCTTCAATAAGCCCCTGAACTTTGTCTACGTGGTCTGTTGGTTACTGTGTTGGATTTGAAACTAAAGACACCGGGTTCGAGGCCTTCCAGACTACATTTTGCTTATTTTCTATTGATCACTTGTGACAGTCAATTTTTGACTCCGACTTGATCCAATATCATCCGTATTCAAAATTGCAATGGGAGTTAATGATATAACAATATTGACGGACCGTGAACTCTTGGAGCGGAAAACCTCCTTGAACAAACAGGACCTTATTCTTACCATCATCCAAATGCGTGCTCAAGTTCAAAATGACCAGTCTGACGTAGTCAATCAGATATCATCCGTGATTGAGTCGAAGATCAAAGAACAGCTTGATCCTATGGTCAACCGGCTTCATACTCTTACTTCTGAAGTATTTGAACTAAAACGGAAATATGACAACCTTCAGAGTAGTATTAATACTAACTCTATGAGTGGTATGGAGGATAAGCTTAACTTCATCCTGAGAGAAGGTGAATTACGCAGGCAGAAGGAAAATAACCTTGTTTTCTCTGGTTTTGAGGAGGAAGTGGATGGTAATTTAAACGAAAGGAAATCTAAGGATGATGGGAAAGTAAAGCGTGTTTTGCGGAAGCTGAATGTAGAGGAAGATTCTGTAATTTCGATAAACAGGATCGGTAAACAAAGTATCGGTAAAATCCGACTCGTAAGAGTTCAGTGCAAGAATCTTGAGGCGAAGAAACGAATTCTTGGATTGGCTAGGCATTTACGCTCTGATGACTCTTTTAAGAATGTTTTCATCAATCCTGATTATACTCGATGTGAACAAGAAGCCCAAAAGCTACTCAGAGAAAGACTGAAAAATCTGCGAGCCGAAGGACACGATGTGATTATTCATCGTGGGCAAATCATCAAAAGACAAGATAAGGAGGATTTTTGAATGTGTATTTTAACAGTAATATGCGTGATAGAAGCAAGTCAAGAAATCAAAAAGAAAAGCCAAAAATTTTGTTAGCAAACACACGATCAGCAGTGCGGAAAATCGAAATTATTTCATCAATTTTAACCAGAATGAACGTTGATATTTTTGTCGCTACTGAGACGTGGTTCTCATACTTACACAGTGATGATTTTGTTTCAATAGCTGGCTTCAGGGTTTTTCGAAATGATCGAGAAGGACGAATGGGTGGTGGAGTTGCCATTTGGGCAAAACATCATTTGCAAGCTCATGTTATACAGTTGAGAAATGTACCAACTGGTATTGAGACTGTGGCTATTAAGGGATCTCCAAATTTATGCATGATTGGCATCTACATTCCTCCTGTTATGTCTGTATCATGTAAGTCAGTGATAACAAACTTTCTAATTGACACCATGGATGATATTTTAGCGAACTATCCAAATCATGACATAGTCTTATGCGGTGACCTGAATAGATTTCCTACTGCCGAGGTCTGCTCTAACCTTAATCTGGTCAATACATATGTCGGACCTACCTACGGAAACTCTCAGCTGGACTATATTTTGATGTCTGAGGGAATTGTGAATATGTACACAGTAAAAACTGAGCTACCTATTGACACCTCGAAAATTCCTCATATGTGCATGCTGGCAACCCCATTTGTGCCTATCAAAAACGAAAGTTTGTATATCAAAAAGCCTGTTTACGATCTCCGTGAGTCAAATGTAGATCAATTTGTGCAGTGTCTAATGAATATGGACTGGAGTCCTGTATATGACAATCGTTACGATATAGAGAGCAAATGCTATTACTTTCACGATAACCTTGATTCGGCCTTCGAATCCTGTATTCCTGTGAATTACGTCACCTTGACGAAGAACGACAAGCCTTGGATGACTCCTGTTATAAAGCAGTTGATTAATAGTCGGTGGAAGGCGTACCGCGAAAGAGATTATTCGAAATATGCCCATTTTAGGGAAAAAGTAAAGTATGAAATCGAGAAGGCAAAGCGCAATTGGAATAAAAGGATAAGGGGCAACAATGTATGGCATGCGATCAATTGTGTATCGGGCAAAAATAGACAAAATGTAATTGACGCCATCTGCGAGCAAATAGGATCTCTTGAAGCCGCTGTGAACGTCATTAACTGTAATTTTGCTAATAATTTTCAGGAGAGTGACAATTATGAGTTGTCTTTTCTACCTCAGTACTTACCACAATTGGAAACTCATGATGTTTACGAAGCTTTGTGTCAAATTAAAACTAAAAAGTCTTCTCCAGATATTCCAGCAATACTATACAAATCGGCTGCAATTTTCATAGCGGAACCTCTGACTGAAATTTATAATTTATCTTTGAGAAGTGGTATTGTCCCTACACGGTGGAAGTGTTCGATTACAACACCTGTTCCCAAATCCTCAAAGGCATCAGTGGATGAACTTCGCCAAATTACTGTGATTTCTGTGCCATTGAAAGTATTAGAGCGCCTCATTTTGCATGACGTGAGAGATAAACTTCTTCTTGGGTACGGAAGAGATCAATATGGATTCCGACCCGCGTCGTCTACAGTATGCGCCACGATAGCTCTTCATGATTATTATACCAAATGTTTGGACGATCATGGTGTATCTGGCATCCAAATCGTTGCCTACGATTTCATCAAGGCATTTGATAAATTAAAATTCAATATAATCATTAACAGACTAATCGAGTGCAACTTACCTTCGTATTTCATTCAGTGGATTAGCAGTTACTTAACGGGACGATGGCAATGTGTGCGCATCGGAATGGTGATAAGTGACTACGTCAGAGTGAGTTCAGGTGTCCCTCAAGGCTCAATACTTGGTCCTTACCTGTTCTCCATTGTGACTGGCAGCTTTGATATATCCGGCAAACCGTGTAAAATTGTGAAATACGCTGATGACTTTACTACCTGCCTTCCAATCTTTATAGATTCAGCAAATGCTCACGTGGAAGAAGTCCATCATTCGCTATTGGAATGGTCTGTGAGCGTTGACTTACCTCTCAATATGAATAAGTGCAAAATGTTGGCAATTGCACGTTCTCCAAGCTTTACTCCTATACGTCTGTCGAACATTCCCCTGGTGGAAGAGCTGAAAATCCTTGGTGTGATTTTTGACCCGAACAATAATTGGAATACCCACATCAATGCTACTGTAAGAACCGCAGCAAGAAGATTATTTATCATCCGTGTGCTTAAACAAAATGACGTTTGTGAGGCATCATTAATCAACGCTTTCATCGCAATTGTGCGATCGATTTTGGAGTATTGCTCACCATTACTAGCTGGACTGTCGACAGAAAATTCACTTAAGCTGGAAAGAATTCAAAATCGTTTTCATCGAATCTTGTGCGGCAGGGATTACAAAGAGTGCTCAAGTCATCACTTCGAACCTATCTCTAGTAGAAGAAAGTGCGCTTCTTTGAAACTCCTTTCACATGCCAAGTCCCCATCACACATTTTGAACCCTCTGGTGCCTCCTGTCTCTTCTTCCGGAAGGATCATTATGCCTACAGTGAAAATCACAAGACGCAGCAACACATTCATTATTAAAACCTCAAAATGGGAGAATGAACGCCACATTCGTCGTCTTTGACGTTCTTCCTTAACTTTCCATATACTGTGATTGCCTATGAACGATCTTTATGTCTTCCATACGATGTTAATTTCATTACCTTAATTACCTTCTATTGTTTGTACACTACGATTTTTAATTACTGGAAATAAAAACGCATATTATTATCAAAGCTCAATTTACTTTTGGGTCATCCATGCTCATCTGCAACAACCTGTTTGTCACATCCAATTTGCCAAGGACATTCAGCAAGCCTAGAAATTGGCGGACAATTTTCTTTATGTTTAACATCAAAATACTGTCAACAAAATAGTATAAAAATGAGGAAAATTAATCAATTGAAGACAGGATTTCTAGGAAAAAGCGTTTAAAATCAGTATGATGACTGATCAGATAAAAAAACTTTACAAACGAAATTCACAGGAATTAATTGATTCACATTAACATCACATTCCAGGACTTTTATCTGTTGAAATAATGAATTCCAAAACTTTTCCAGGTTTTCCAGGACCTGCATGAACCCTGATTAAACTATTGTCAGAGACTGTCGAAAATTAAAGAATTGATTTTTGATTATAAATTCCCAACCATCGAATTTATAAGCACAGGTCGGTAAAATTAACATATCTAAATAGTTTGACCAATAAATGTTGAGCATAATGATATTGAATTCCTTATTGAGACATTGTATTCAAATAATTATTCTGTAGGAGGATTCTATCCCAAATTGATATATCCCGAATGATTCAGGGTGGAGGGCCAGATTTCAAGATTCAAATTCCCGGGCGGTTCCCGGGCTTTTTCATCGAATTTCCACGCCATTTTTTTATTATGACAAGATACTTTATTCCAACTACAACGCTCAAAAATTATCCGGACACTGCTCTTTAAAGTACTTTCAAAACACTAATGTGCGTGGTGTCCGTGCACAGTAGTTAAGTGCTTGGCCTAGCGATCTTCTGGTCGAGAAGTCGAGCCCCGAAAGTGCCATTGGAAGTCGGCAGGAAGGGCATCCAGACTAAACGATCACAACGCTCCAGATTAAAGTCTTACTGTGTCAGCACCGTCCTCGCCCCTGCATGGGGTAGTAAAGTGACGTCAAAAAATCATTATTCTGCTTTAAACTACTTTTATCATACCTTTCGGTTAGAATTTCAACATCAAATTATGACGTGAACGATATTTAACTGTCGTACTCAGTTTTCAAAATTTTTGAATTTTCTGAGCAGTGATTCTTAATACTATAAACGTCTACTTTTCCTCAATGGCCTGCAGCCGTGAGCTACTCATGGAATCTAAATGATTTCATATCGATAGAAAAATTCGTTTCCTGAACATTTTAACAATCAAAAAATGCTCCATTTTAATCATCTGATTCATAAAATTCTATGAAGTTGCACGTAGCCGATTTTTCAGACTTCAATTTTATTACATGTTAAATTGAAGCAACAAATGGTATTTTGGAACGCTACATTTTGAACTGCAGCGTATTTATGCCATGAGAGAAAGCCAGGATATCAAAATTCACATGTTAATACAAAAGGAAGATAACACCAACTTATCCAGAAGCATCGACAAGAGAAACCAGGAAGACTGCCACAATGGACGAAGACCGTTAACGCCAGAAGACTTCCTAATTCTCATCACTTTTTTATCAGTTTGCGTACAAACAATGGGCGCGTGGTAACCGTCATCCATAAAATGTGTGCTTTGGATTCCTACGGGAGTAAACAATATATTTGTGGCAAACCCACACGGTTGGGGTATAAAGCATGATGTCTTAGCACTGCAACAGGTCATCTAGTGAGTTTTGATATATAATAAAGTAGTTTCCTTCATATCACCATGTGATTCCATACATCCAATAGGAACTTATCAGTGATTCTCCCCCGCTAGCAAAACAAAGATTACCGTAGATATTCCTAGTACCGTAAAGATGTATAATAAGTTCATGGGCGAAACGGACCGCATGGACAAAAATGTCAATTGTTGTTGAGTTCCATCAGACATGAGAAATGGCATCAACAAATTTTTTCTTGGACTGTAGATGCTTCTATCCAAAATGCTTGGAATCTTCATCGAAGATGTGGTGGCAATTTGAATTTGCTTAGTTTCCGATGGCGGATATGTTGTAATAAAAAGCAGAAATATTGAAATATTTTTTTGGATCTTCACGTGCTTCATATAACTAGCGCTCGCAAAGATATTTTTGAGAAAAAAATTATCGGCACTAATGGGCAAAATTTGAATGAAACTGATGTGTCTAGTTAAAATGTTTTGCGAACCGTGGCTGAGACAGACAAAACTTTCGCTCTAAATTATGATTGTTTAGTTTTTTTACTTGAGTGAAAGTATCATTCCCGGGCCATTTCCGGGCAAAACTGAAAAATGGCCGAAATTCCCGGGCTCCGGGCGCGGCCGCCACCCTGATGATTGTAAATGTTTCCATCATCCGTTGCTTATCAATCATTAGGCACAATTCAAAAGTACATCAAACTGAAATCGGGGTGTCTACTACACCAGGAATTTTCAAATCCAGGAGATATCCAGATGTCATTACAAAAATCAAGGAGATTATAAATTTTTTCATGATAGTCATAAAATGACCATCTCGTGTTATCGCCATTTTAACAGTGCCGTTGCCTGCCAGTAGGCCTACATGTATTTCGTATTTCTCTTTTTGCTGTTTCTTTTGTGTCTATAAGAGCGCCTAATTCAAAAGCATTAATCATTACCGTAAAATCGTTTTGTCTCATTAAGGCTTAGAAATAATGATGCTATATTTTTTAAACATTCAGTTATAAAACGAATTACGCTTTTATCTGGCTTTCAAGTGGTCACAAAACTAGTCTTCAATTTTTTGAGCACCGCAGCTTGATCGTCAAGTTCACACTGTTTATCTTTTTTGATCGAATTTTGAGTTTCAATCTTGTTCAATTCACAATCCAGTTCAGCAACACGTTTGCCTTTCTTAGCTTGCCGATCTTCTTCATTTTTTTAGTTCGAGTGCCATTACACGTGCGCTGGGATGAACACTTAACCGATTCGATCAAAGAAGCAAGTTAGCGAAATACACAGAACCCCTCCATGATGCTGAATGGCGTTATGGACCACACGTTGCGACAAGATAGAACTCTCATAAAGATTCTCTATTAGCATATCCTTATTTATGCTGAAACCACCTACTGCCGCTTCACCATGGAATAAGACAAAACTTTCCTCACTACTGTCCACAGATGTTAAGAACTTTCTTTGTTTCGTAGAAGACTGCAGTAGAGGTCGTCCAATCGATGTTTGCCGATGTCAAATTAGCACAACACAATTAAATTTTGGCATTAATACATGCAACACCAACGAAATTTACCTGAAGTTCCTATGTATTTCGTTAGATGAGATTGTATAAAGTCGGAATATTCCAGCTTTGCCGAATCAGCCTGAGATACAGAAATGCAGTTGGAATCGATCATTCTGTTCAATAAAATGTCAAAACGCTCTTCGTAAAGCGTTGAAGATTTGGTTAAACTGACAAGCGGAGAGAGTGATGCAGCGTCTTTACCAAGATCGTGTTTCAGCGACTCCTCTCGAGTATTTTATCCACTATCGCGATAAGGCAATCGCGAGTGGATTGACCGAACTCCAGCATTCTGCGTGGATGAGAATTCTTTGGGATGCTTCGTTTGGCTCCAAACCCCAGATCCACTTGCGATGTTTCCTTCAGATTTGCATGCCAAGACAAGCCTTCCCTTGAGAAGGCTTTGTAGCTCAGAGGATCCAAGGCATGAGTATCTTGCCTTCATTGCGCCGCTGCAGAAGACCACTCTTCTTCTATTTTTCCTATACCGCTCTCCATC
This sequence comes from Prostheceraeus crozeri, assembly GCA_907163375.1. Lineage (NCBI taxonomy): Eukaryota > Metazoa > Platyhelminthes > Polycladida > Euryleptidae > Prostheceraeus > Prostheceraeus crozeri. Next base: position 254,038 of record CAJQUW010000645.1, on the reverse strand, counting down.
AACTAATGCGGATATTTTCAATGTTATTTCTGACAAGATCGATTCTCTTCTACAAGAGTATCCCAGCGCTGAAGTTGCCGTTTTTGGTGACTTCAACGTGCACAATGTTGACTGGCTTGTGCACTCACGCACCACCGATCTCTCCGGTCAGGCAGCCCAGGATTTCGCTGTCTCTCACAACCTTAGTCAAATTGTCACTTGTCCTACCAGAGTGCCTGACCGAGCTGGGGATACTGGATATCTCCTTGACCTGTTTCTCACCTCAAATCCAACTTGTTTTTCACAGAAGGTTACTTCTCCCCTCGGCACGTCTGATCACTGTGTTATCACAGTTTCTGGCAAACAAGTTTGCTCCACATCGTCTGCACCCTTCCATAGAACAGTTTATCAATTCTCCAAAGCAGACTGGTGTGGCTTCCGCACTTTTCTTAGTCAAGTTCAAGCTGAGAATTTGATTCTGAGCGAGAACGTCCACAAGTCGGCGCAAGAACTGACCGAGTGGCTTCAGATAGGGATGTTGGCCTACATCCCTCACCGTACTTTCCAAATGAAGCCTCACTCACAACCTTGGTTTACACCAGAATGTGCAGCTGCAAGTTGCCAGCGTGACCACTTTTTCCATAAGTATAAGCGTGACAGTAGCGCTGGCAATCTTGAATTGTACAAAACCGCACGTAGACATTGCAAGGAAACCATACATCAGGCCAAAAGCCGTTACGCTTTGTATGTACGGAAATCCATTGCTACCCAAAAGCTTGGCTCTAAGGACTTCTGGAGGATTTACAACAGTGTCACCAATAGGAACAAATCCTCCATCCCAGCACTCCGTCATGCCGAAGTCAGTACTTCTATGGCGACAACCTCAGCAGACAAAGCCGAGCTTCTTTGCAAAGAGTTTGCGAAGAATTCGTCATTAGACGATGGAGGTAGAATTCCACCTCCAATTCCCATGCGCACTGATGAGACAGTTAGTCCTCCTTCAGTCACAGTCCGAAACGTCAAAAAGATCATCGCCGGTGTCGATAGCTCTAAGTCTAGTGGACCAGACGGCATCCCGGTTTCGGTCTTCAAGCATCTCTCACCTGAGCTTTCTCCACTTTTATCTAAACTGTTCAGTAGATGTGTATCCACCGGTGAGTTTCCCTCTTGTTGGAAAGTAGCTTCCGTGGTTCCAGTTCCAAAGAAAGGTTCTGACTCATCTCTTCCATCTAGTTACCGTCCTATCAGCCTGCTTCCAATTGCTGGCAAGATTTTTGAAGCAGTGATTAACCAACACATTGTTAACTTCCTTGAAGCTCAGAACCTTCTATCAGAAGAACAGTATGGCTTCAGGCACTCTCGATCAACTGCAGATCTTCTTTCATATGTCACTGAACATGTGAGTCGTGTCCTTGACAGACAAGGTGAGACGAGATCAGTTGCCTTGGATATTTCCAAGGCATTCGATAAAGTCTGGCATCAGGGACTCCTTATGAAGCTAAAGTCCTATGGAGTTGCTGATCAACTCCACAAACTTCTTGCTTCTTTCCTTAGTGACCGGCAGATATCTGTCGTCTTAGATGGCCAAAAGTCTTCCACCAAGTTTGTCAATGCAGGAGTTCCTCAAGGGTCAATTTTGGGACCCACTCTTTTTCTGCTGTACATCAACGACCTCCCAGACTGCCTAGTGAGTAAATTGGTGATGTATGCAGATGACACAACACTCTTCAATTCCAATGAGCGACTCGCTAAAAACGCTCAGCAACGTCAGCAGTTATGCAACGTTCTTAATGAAGACTTACGCAGGGTCTCAGAATGGGGCGCCAATTGGCTTGTTTCCTTCAATCCTTCAAAAACTCAGAGTATTCTGCACTCACGACTTAAAGGAGATGATGATCATAGCATTAAGATGTCAGATAATAGGATCAGAGAACAAGATTCCATCTCCTTCCTTGGACTGGCGGTTACGAAAGACTTGTCATGGAAACCGTACATCCAATCCATTAGCAAGCAGGCAGCTCAACGCATTGGTAGTCTCTATCGTGCTAACAGCTATCTTCCACCACAGACTATCTGCTATCTTTACAAGTCCACTATTCGTCCTCTGATGGAGTATTGTTGTCATCTGTGGGCAGGCGCCCCACAAACGCATCTTAACCTCCTTGAACGGGTTGAGAAACGTGTCAAGAATCTCATGGGTGAAAATCTTGCTAGCAAGTTGCAGCCGCTCTCCGTCAGACGGGATGTTGCTTCACTCAGTCTCTTCTACAGGTACTATTTCGGTAGAAGCAGCTCTGCAGTAAATGAGTGCGTACCCAAACCTAAGATCTTCTCCAGAAGCACACGCAGAGCTAATGCACTCACATGCTATAATGTGAGCTTAGAACGCGCACGTACTGTGAGTCGCTCGAAAAGCTTTTTTGTTCGCACGGCACAGCTTTGGAATCAGCTTCCCCAGACCACTTTCCCTGACCAATACAATCTTGATACTTTCAAGAGGCGTGCGAATAGGTTTCTGATGGGGGCAGCTTAATCAAATCAGAAGATCTGTATTTTTTTTCTTTTATTTATTTAAAGTAATACAATTTATTAGTTTTTTATTGAGTAACCCCTAGCTTCGTTCATGGCTCATAGCTGTGCTAGGGGTGAAAATTCAGTAAAAAAAAATCGTTATTCAGATCAAGACTCAAAATTTTGGAAACGTCTGTCCCCACCTCCGGCACAACGGATGCCTCAGCGAATCTTTTCAATGTATCTGTGACAAGGCCCATGCGAAAATCGTGTAAAAATGGAATCATATTCTTGCGTGTTGAAATCGCCGCAGATGGCTCAAACTGAGACGCTAGGGAACTGAAAAAATACGGCTTAGATGCAATAAATGGGTCATTGATTGCGTCAACGGCTGTTGAATTTTTTGAGCTTTTCTTCACCAACGGCAAGTCCTCTTCAGCGGCACTGTGCACTTACAAGATAGCTCATGGTTATCATCGCGACCCTTTTAGCGTTTCTGCCATCTCAAGCTTGATTCTGAGAGACTGGATTAGTAGCAGATAAGCCTCGATCGGGTAGGCCCAGTCTCGAGGATGAAACGGAAGAATGTCTTAAGGGATGAACTGGAAACGCAACAGTCAACTCCTCGATTTGGAGCTGGCAGTTGTCGTTCGGTTTCTCGGAGAACAAGTGTTCCTAAAACCAGTGTTCAACGGATCTTACGACACAGATTGTGACTCTACCCATGCAGACTGCAGACTAACCACGCACTCACAGATGATGATAAGGAAAAGCGTATTGCTTTCGCACGGTTACTCGTGTCAGATGCCCTTGATCTCGAGTCGATTCTATGGACTGATAAGTCTTATTTTTCAATGGTGGGCCATGTGAATCGCCACAATTGTAGCGCTTGGGGATCGGAGAAGCCGCGGGAAGTCATCGAAAAAGACATCCATGCTCCGAAAGTGTGTGGTTCGGTTATTCTGCGCAGTACCGTCTAACTCCTTTCTTTCCTGGAACCGCTACTGGAGAAAATTATGCCAACATGCTTCGCGATCATGTCATACCACAATTGAGAAGGAGACGGCCAAACCTGCCGAAACTTGACAATGCGAGCCGGCTCGCGAAAGCTCGGACTTGTAAATATTTTTTAGTAAATATACTGTATATATTTTTCGAACCTAATCTATTCTTGAGAAGACAACACAAACGGAAGTGAGATTCACTATCCAAACCGGTGGCCAGCTCACTCACCAGATTTAACACAGCCGGACTACTACTTCTGGGGTACTGGAGAAAGACCGTGTTTACCGTTGCTTCACTCCAAGAAACCTCCACGAGCTACAGGAGAGGATAACGATGGTGATTGAGAACATCGACTCGGATGAATTGAGACGATCTCTTAGACGATGAATTGAGTCTGCGCTCGAGGTTGAAAGCGGTTATCGAGCGTGGAGGAGAAGCAATTGAGCAATGTCTTATGTGAACATTCATTTGTTATTGGCTAAGTATAATGTCAATTTGAAATCAGTATCTTCTACTCATCGATATAGGCTACATGGTTTTAGATATTGAAGTCTCACCCAAAAAATTTGGCAATTAAGTTTTTATTGTATAAAAACAAATATGCTACATCAAATTCACCGATCTGAATTAAATCCGATCTCCTTTAAAAAAATCGCATGTGAATATGATTGAATTGAAGCCAATGACAGCTTTCTGAAGTTTTGCGCGACTTTTGGGACACCCGGTAGAAGTCGCTAATATGTTTCCGAAGTCTGAGACATCCATCGAGTTCGAAAATTCATGTGTGCGAAAATAAGCCTAAATTAACTCATGCAATCTGAAACAGAAAGAAAACACACACGGACATTGGTTCACGTTGGCAAACGAATGCGAAAAGCACGAACTAATACGAAGTCACAGAAAAGCATAATCACATTTTATTTACATTAGTAACGTTAAAAATTTAGCTCAGAACGTTTTCACAACTTTCAATTTCGACGAAATCAGGATTCATCCAGGATATCCAGGCCTTGTAGACACCCTGTGAAATAATCCACAAAAACGTTGTTATTGGTTGTCAAGGCAAAAACTGTCTTGCGATCTACATTCAATCAGATAGGCAATTATGTGTGGGCTTAGGGCCGCCTTAAGGGCATTTCATCCACTTCAATTGAAATGGGCCGTTCACCAAGATCTAATACAATTTAAATAGACGATCAAAATGAACAAAAGACAGGGTAGGTCAAAGGCCTATACAAAAATGGATTAAAACCAATGGCAGCCTTCTGTCCTGTCTCTTTTTGGATTCTTCCGGCGTCTGACACCATAACTAATGAGGAGCTAAGCTCGCATGCGACAACTTAGCTTCTTTCTATATATGTGATTCGGAGTTCTCTCTTTATGATGAGTTCTTGCAGTTCAGAGAAGTCGATTAAGTGCAAGGAACAAAACAACCGATCAAAAGAAAACTCTTGTCTGACTCTCATCCTTGAACATCGTCTGGGGACGCAGTGTCTGAACATTCTGACTGCACTCAGCATATATTAGAGCATTATGGTGACCAGCTGTTCCAGCAAGCGGTCCTTCTTAACGATGAAAATTGTTGAAAACAGGTTAAGGCAAGCAATGAAACAAAGCTGTATGTCTTCACTTGTCTTCTTATCAAGTGAATGTTACTTGATTCGGCAAAATTCTTTTGATAAAATTGTGATGGATTTTGCAGCTCGCAAAGTTTGAAACGTGCCGCTTGGAGTTCAAAATCCCTACACCCATCGCACTGCACCTAGAAGTTTGTGATGACTTGCTTGAAATCGTGCGCAAAAGCCTTTTTTCTAAAAGCCTTCATGATTTTTTATCTTCTAACTAACATGTATTTCGAAATCACATGTATTTTGGCGGCCTTCTTATAGATGCTTCTTCTATTTTCATATCTTATTTTATCTCCCTTCATCGTGTTTTAATGGTCCTATATTTCTCCTGTACTTTAATCACATAAGTATCAGCATTCTTTCAGAAACATTATTGAAGCCAGACGTTTTTCTTGTTAATACTTTTGTATGAGTCACCTTGTATCTGATGAATTGCGGACAACAAACACTATGCCCAAGAATAGGCTATGGATTTTCGTTTGTAAGGGGTAGAGAGGCGCACAACTTTGCGTCTCCCATCAGTTTTGCAACTCCAGCTTGGATGTGCAAAAATAATTTTCACATTCTATATGCTCCAGAGACTCGGGCATGGCTGCAACTTTAAATAGGAAGTTGTGTCGATGTTGAGAGATGTGAACTAGGCCTGCTGATGATTCCTGGTATTTAATGAAATGGCAGCTATTCAGGTCTGTTCCCACTTTTACCAAAAGGATGCAACTCAATATTTAATTATTCTCTTCACAATGTTTTACACTCTATTTTCGTCGAAACAGAAACATACTGCATTCAAATAGTTGAAGATAAACATTGATTTTCGGACATTTTAGAGGCAATTTTGTAAATAATGCTTCAATAAAAAGTTGCTATGTTCTTTTTATTCTAAAGAGGTGGTGTGTAAAATAACACATGAATATTACATATTAGTATACAGAATGGCCCAGAAGTCTTCGGCCTGGCTCACACATTTCACAATACTTTCCGAACCGAAGACTTCAGGCCACTGTGTGTATGATTGATATTAGCGATCACAATGAATATCTGAATATCAATCCATCTACACAATAAAAAGCGTTGAATACATATCAAATTCTAGAAGAAGATACTCACTCTTTTTGGATCATCGTAGTAAATTGCAAAACATTTTTGGTTTGGAAGAATGGAAGAGGCCTCTGTGAACAACGCACCGATGTTTGAAATATCTCTGTAAGGTTTGAAGATGTAATGACCTTTACATTTATATTCTTCTACAGTTTTGACAACTATTGGCTCTATAAGCCCAGATATTATAACGTAGATGAGCACTGTGACAAGGATGACAATCACGAGGATCGCACATATGACTTCTAACATCATTGTTCCTTGAAGACTGTAGATACAATATTTTAAACATTTTCACATTAGCTCTTTTAATATTAACACTGTATTCAAATGCGAGTCAAGGGCTGGGATTCCTGACTTAGCAGCAATCCTTAACATCAGATTGTTCACCAAAATTATTAAATAACATTATTCATAGAATTATGGTCATAGAATAATTATCTTCTGGCTTGTACATTCTAATCAGATTTAGTTACTGCATAATGTCCTCCATTGATAGTTTGATGATCTCAAGCATGCCATTAATGAACAGATGAATGTGTTGTATGGACTCATAGACATCGAACACTAAGCACTAGGGCTGTTAATGTTCAGTGTCTATGGATGGACCCATTGGATTGAGGATGTCAAGAAGAAAACGATGTTGCGAGATTAATGAAGCAACACAATCAAATTGAGTGCATTCTCTCCACAGACATCGATGTCTATGATTCTCTCTATTGCAGACGCCTTTTCGATGACAGTCGTCTCATCGTTTTTGTCTCTAGAATTCGAGCACGAGCTGTCAATGCCAAACTTCTCGGCGGCCTTGGGTACCAATGAATACGTGGGATTTTAGACAGATTTTGTGGCGCACGGTTTTCTCTTCAAATGCTGTAGATCCAATTAATGAAATATTGACAAACAAATTTGACAAGGCATGAAGTGTTATGCTACAGCATATCGCTGGTAATATTGTATGTTAAGTTGAAAATTGCCTGTCGTGACTACTTGCTGGTGTTCATCAAGCGCACCTTACTCAATCCCATATCCATCCTCTCCAACCTGCTCCATTCTTGCTCCTTTCTGCACCATTTCTTTTGTTTTAATATCGATGTATATAAATTAGTTTCTGATATTATCCATCAAGTCAGCATGGGTCTTGCAATCTATTCTACTGTCTGTAACTCGTTCAATTTATCTGTCATCTTTCTTCTGTTGTATCTGACAAAATTGGAGTTTGATAACTAGTAACTAGCATTGTTTCAGCTTACCTGTAAACTAGTAACATGCCCTTTTTGCTAGTCATATTTCATGCATTGACTCGTGTCATAAATTTTACTATTTAGGTGTGGTGAATGAATGTAATGCAGCCAAATTGTTGTTATTGATGGTAGGTGGAGTTGCGTTATGGTTCATAAGATAGCTAATATATCACAGTTGGATGCGGAGTAGTCTGGCTGCCAGAGCGAGTTTCTGGAGGGAACGAGGTCGAAAATGAGACTTTTAACAGAATGATGTACACCCTATGCCTACTACGAATTCGTGCACCTGCCGAGTTCTAGTGAGTTCCTATACTTGTCAGACACGATCCAATGGGATGCAAATTACTGTCATGTCAAAATGAAATCTATGTTTTCGCTTATTACGGTAAAAATGCTAATTCAAGAGCCATAATTTTTGACATGGAATGTCTTCAGGCATTTCTTATCATGTTCATGAACATTTTCTATGAAACTACATACATATATATTTGACATGCCTCCTACTGTCGGCAAGCACTAATATGTTGACCCACTTTATCCACATGATCGCAAACATTGACGATCAGAAACATGAAAATATCACATACCGGTACATATGAGAGGCAATGGCCTGAAGACATTCCATGTTAAAACTATGGCTCTAGATCTAGTACTTTTTAATTTATGAGAGCAATGGCAGTCTGCCTCCCATTGGATTAACATGTTTTTTTCTTAGATAGTGTCTGACAAGAGGAACTAATTAGAACTCGGCAAACAGGCGAATTAGTAATGAGCATAGGGTGTATATCATTCTGTAAAAATTTTCATTTAGGAAGTCTTTCTCCTCCATTTTTGAGCATGTCCTTTTAAGTCTTATGCAGAATATACTTTTCCATTTAACGGACTTGAAGACCGATTACATGAGTCATCGTCAGGTGCTGTAGCATGTCATGCTAATTTCGTCGCTTTGATGATTTCTAGGCATGAGAATTTTTTGCTGATCCGCGGACGTCCGCAGAAAACTGCGTAATTTATTTAGCAGGAATCAAAAGCTGAAGTTTATGGAACATGCCACATGTATAGTCCCAGTTATCAAGTACGGTACGTTTCTCAATAAACTGAAGAGCAAATCTGTAGACTGTGTAGTAGCAAGGCACCCTCATTGTGACTGCTTTGAAATGAGAGGTGACTGAAAAGTTAGTCAACGTCTTCAGAAGTATTCAAACAGCTAGAAAAACATATGCTTTCTCTCTAGTCTTGCAATTCGGAGACGCCGTAAGACTTAGGACAGTTTGAAAGTCAACTCAAATTTTTAGTTATTTAAAAACAGAAAAATTAAAGACAACTAACATCAAAAGTTGTATCTTCATCAGTTCAACATGCTTACCAACGGTGACTACTATTAATCGTTTGTTACGGATATTTTTAAAAAAGACATGGATCCAAAGACCGCGGGATGTGTGGACTTTGGACACTCGATAAAATATAACAGATTCTTAGGAAAATATCGACAAGAAACAATTTTATTTCTCTATACAACAAAAGTGAGTTCGGAATGTTCAGTCACACATGGCATGATGTTTTCCTTTAATTTCGTCGTGCAGTACGTTGTCTCATTGAAAAAATAGACATTACTGAGCGGATTTTAATTACCTTTTCCGTACCTTGTGTATATCAAAAGCACTACTGAGCTAGAGAAAACATCACTGATGAAAATTGAAACATAAGATGCAATCCAATTCATCAAGTAGTATCTCCTGATACACAGTCAAAATGCTACTGAGAAGTCCTTGCGAAGTCATAATCTTCATCTTCCTTTTCCGAAAGAATTAATCAAAAAGATAGAAAGTGCGCTCTTCAGCACGTTGGCAATAACAACAGGTAGAAAATCTATCGCCAGAAATAATGTCCAAAAGAATTGCTATTGAAGCTGCTGAAAAAGCAAGAGGAAGGGATAAGAAGCAGGCATTCATTTCGCTAGCAAAGACATAAAGGAACAAGAAACGCATGCGAAAGGAACCATTTCTGAAGATGCGAGTTGGAGAAGTAGGACTGGATCAGAGGAAGAACGTTGAAAAGCAGACATCTATAATAAGCTTCTTTAAGTGAAGTTTAGGTGATGTAGCTTCTTCTCGCGGTTTTGTTTAGTTTTGTTTTCAGTTTTTAGTTGCCATCATCCCACAGAGTTAAGCTTTTTGTTCATTTTGTCTCCTTAGTTTTGTTTTTGCACTGAAGAGAGAAGTAGACTGCTTCCATCAAAGAATCCAATTATGATTTCTAAAACAGTATTTTGTTAATTCGCATTTTAGATATAAGCCAATCTATTTTATCTCATTTCTTGGCAGCTCCTCCTAAACTCTTTTATTCATGCTCATTATCAATAAAAAATATACAGTATGACAGAAAAAATATTTATTTTGTTTCGGTTCGATTATGTAGGTTATCTTCACTGAAATTTGGAGTAGCATATGCCTTTTTCTATGATATCGTTCTACGTTGAAAATAAAGGTATAGACTGCTAGAATCTTCGGAAATGGTTGTTCGTTTATGGCTCTAGAATGCGTGCTAAGATTTAAATCGGTATGAGAATAACAATGCCATTCAGTGATTAACAGACATTTTCAGGGATGCACATTTTTCGCCAATTTCAGTAAAATAGCATAAATGTTCGTCAAAAATGTTCCGTCTTTTATTTTATCTCCTGTTAGGCTCCCTGTAAGTTGCAGCTTGGTGTAATGCACAGATTTCGATTTTATCCAGTCATTCCATCTTCCGGTACATCGTTCCATTCAATTTCCACCAAGTACATGGATTACCTGAATGTGTTGAATTATTGCAGTAATAACATGCAGAAGAGCGCATCCGACGTTTCAGTAATGCAGTCGTTACAATTCTAAAGCCTTCTTATACTCCCTTAGTAACTTACTTACGTACTTAGTATGATGACGCATGTAGACATTCCAACTCAAATTCAAAAAAATGTGTGACAAATTAAAATGAGTGCAATTTGACTGCGAGCAGTCATCGGATATGCCTATATTACACAGGAAAACTAGATGCAATACGGTAAGTACCGATTAGTTGCGCAATCAAGCGACTAAGTATGTCGCTCAAACAATTTTGAAATTTTCACGTGTGACTGACGAAAGCGCTCTACTGTTTCATGTAGTCTAGTCCTCTTCTATCTAGAAGCCTCATCTGTCTTAATGATACATTCCTCACTTGAACATGTAACTTTCGTTGACATTTCTATCAACCAGCGAATCCGGAGTCAATCACATTCTGATCATCTATTCTGATTACATTTTGATCATCCATATAAATGATGTTTGCCACTCATTTTATGAATTGTTGCTGAAGTCCTATTATTATCGCATGATTTGAAAATGAAGACGGAGATGGCCGAGATAAAACAAAGCAACAGTAAAATTGAGACTATGTCATTTTGCATTTACCTCCTTTTCAGAGGGAAGTAGTTCATTTTCTGAGAAGCTGACAATTCTTCTATCTTTTTTCCATGTTGGGATGATAATCATGTTCTTACCTACATAAAGAAAGACGTACCACCAATGAATTCTAGCAAGCTGGTGAATATTGTATGATTATTAAATAAAAATCAGCTAACAGCATATAATGTTGATGCCTGACTAAAATTCGCTCCTTCATGACGCCACTAAACCGGAAACAAATGGTATTGCAGCGCCTAATTAGGCATTGTCCGCCTTGAAGGTTACTTGTGACCTCATTGACTGAGCTAAGATTGAATGTGTATCTGAGATTGGCTGGAAGCAAGATGGGTCACCACAGTACACTGGTACTGCAGTCATGACATTCAGATGTAGCTCGATGGAAATTATTGGCATGATCTAGCTTGCTTGTTACATGTAGGCCTACATCGGTTTTTGCAGTTAAGGCATTTCATTAATAATGCAATGAAATCGATGAATTGAATTTCAAATTAACTGCATTGCTTGTGCAAGTTACTTCCATTTTCGCACCGGTCTGGTTGCGTTTCCCCTCCACATCTATTGCTTGACAACATTTTGGCTACATTTAAAGTGTACTGAATTGCTGCACTTAGTAAGCTACTGTATTACTGTTGAATCTTTGATTTCCACTGTAAATAAATTGTATATCTTACTCAACAGGAAGCATGAGTTGCTAACTTATACAAGCACCCAGTTTTATAGAATTTTTCACTTTTGTCTGTCGATGTAAAATATTTTTGAATTAAGCCATTGTCTATGAAGTTGGCTTTGTTTGTTTACTAGAACTCATCCGCAGAAAATAATGCGGATTGATCGCCAGATTATTGAAACAGCGATATAACAACGAAACCAACAAGATATTTTGTAATTCCGAAGTACCGATGTTATGCAAATGCTTTCGGATCGCCATCCACATTTAGTATGAATGAATGAATGATTTATTTGTCCAAATAATAATACAAGCGAGAAGTAATACGGAAAAGACAAATATGACACCCATTAAGGGTCTAAACACCTATGTAGAAAATAATGATTTACCAAGTAGAATGTAGCAAATACATGTGTCACCAGATGTCCGAACGCTTAAAAAAACTTGATATTGAAGACAAACTTTGATACCGTGTCGACGCTCCTTTCTGGCAAGGTTAGACTGTTCCAATGGCGAACTGTATCCACTGTGAAAAAACATGAGCGATATCCATGCATAGACTTGGGAATTAACATCTTCTCATGGGAAGAGACTTCGTTGAGGCGGCCAGAAAAAAATGAAGATGTTAAATAGGATAGGGCCTAACACAGAACCCTAGATAACACCACTTTGGATTGATGCAGTGACAGATAACACGCCATTAACGCGAACCGCTTGATACCGATATGCAAAATAATCCATGAACCATTTAAGAAGAAGAACGCAAATACCATAATTATTGAGCTTCCGGATAAGTAAGGAGTGGGGCACGGTATCAAATGCCTTTCGATAATCCACAAATGCCGCATCAGCCGCATAGCCAACATAAATTTTCTGCGTCAATTCGTCGTGAAAACACAAATTTGCGGTTTCAATGGATCTGCCGGGGAGAAATCCATGTTGAGTTGGCATTGAAGTCTGAGTAAAGACATGACTCATTAACCGCCTATGAATAACTCGCTCCATAACACGGCAGGTGCAACTCGTAAGAGCAATTGGCCGATAATTTTCTATCATCTCCTTTGAGTCGGACTTGTGAATAGGTGCGATTATAACATCTTTCCAGCAACTTGGTACTACTGATCTTGCCATGGAAAAATTGAAAAATGAAGTCAACTTCGAGGCCAAAAAAGAACCGCCATTTTTAATGATGACATAGGATATCCCTTCTCCATCAACCGAGTGGGATGCGGACAGCTTGTTGATAACGTCTAAGACATCATTCACAGTAAAATACACTGAGTCAAGAAAGTTGACATCGTGCGGGAGGTGACTGCCAGACTCGTGTGCGATTGCCTCATCATACATGTAGTCTTGATTGAAATTCAAAGCAAAATACTCGTTAAAAGCGTTTGCTATTTTGTCAGCAGTCATGTGTATGACCATTGCTATCAGAAATACAACTGAAAAAAATATTCTTTGATTTGAACTTGTTTTTCATGTAGCTCCAGAAAGGCTTGGAATTCCCGTTTAGTTTAGCTTCGGAACAAATAAAACGTTCATACGACATCACTGCTTGACGAGTTTCATGCCAAACCAGAGATTGCAAATAAACCAACTTCATCTTATTCAATTCAGATGGGGCGTCCAGATAATGGTGAAAAAGTCTACGATTTCTGCGTAACAAGGTACGAGTTTTGCGAGATGTACATCCAGTCGCAAAAGCGCCGATTTTTCTTTTAATCGGGACTGACACTCTGACAGCATTAATGATGTTGCTTTTAAACGAGTTCCAAATATCGTTTACATCGCTGTAATTTGACGGTGTCGGCCAATGCGAATTGCACAAAGTTCTTTGAAATCTAGTCCAATTGGCTCGGGAAAAGTCAAGAACATCACTAACAATGTTACCATCTTTGTTAGCTGTAATATCAATTGTGACTGAGACAATTGCGTGATCAGATGTACCAAAACATTCTAACACATACACTTTTTCTACGGTAGTCGAAAGCGTACAAAAAACAAGGTCTAAAATGTTGTTTGAACTAGGACGGGTAGGCTTGTCGACAACCTGATTCAAAAAATTGTCCAGGCACCAGTCCACTAGAGGCAGATGAGCACTGGAAGAGGTACATTTTTGCCAGTCGATATCTGGGCAGTTAAAATCTCCGCATATGATCTGAAGATCATCTACAGGACTAACTACATCATACAAATATTTCAGAAATAAGGTATCTCTCAAATCAAAATTCGGTGGCATGTACACACAAGTTAAAGTCAATGATTTATCATCAGAGAAAATTCTACATGTAACAGCACTGTTTTTTTTCGTCAGAAAAAACATTCACTAAAGAAGGCAATCTCTGTGATACATAAACAATGACGCCACCACCTGAACAGTTCATACGATCGGACTGGAATAATGAATAGCCATCTACTTTCAAAAAAGAGTCGTTGATGTCAACAGTAGCCCAAGATTCGGTGATGCAAATTATAATGGGTTTAAACTCAGCAACATATGCACGAAGTAAATCAATTTTATTGACAAGTGAGCGAGCATTAATAAGATAAAGGCTTGGTGAGGAATCAGATGAAACGTCACTGAGATCGACAGTAGACTTACAACGCTGAGGCGAAACTTTGTTGTCAACTGGAAATGTCACATTGAACTCGTGAAAAATGTGCGAAATGACGTTGAACGTTGAAGGATAATGATAGGCCGCAAATGGCAAATAGGCACGTAGTAGGTGTTCAATTGAATTACATGTATCTTCAAATTCATCACCATATCCAAGGAGTCAGAATAATTGCCTACCAATATCCAATCTGTCCATGACTTCTCCATTTCGAAATAACGCCTGATTTAATATAGATCTTATCACTTGGCATAGCCGTAGCTTTGAGATCTTTGAGAGCTTCACGTAGCCTTTTCTCCTCGCGACGCATCAATAGAGTTGAATCCTTGTTTACAAAGACACGACCAACGGTATTGCGCACTTTGTCAGAATCACGAGCTGCTTTTTGCGAGTACAGTATAGTATTTCTGGTTTGAATCGAATCACACTTGACATGGACCAGTCGGTTTTGATTATGCTTGCGGGCACCCAGTCGAGAACATGCTAAGATACTTAACTTTCTTTGTTGAAACCAGGTTGAATTGCGTCACAAACATATGGGACTTTATCAATATCGTCTTGAGACTTACACCATCCATTGAGGTATTCAGATCCTCCGGGACACCGGAGAATACCAAGTTCAGCTGTCTTCTATCAGCTTCAAGTTTCTCCAATTGCTCTTGTTGCTGAATGATGACTTGCCTCATAGAATCGACAAAGATGCTTGTCTGTATTTGATTTGTCTGTAAACTATCCAGTTTTTTCTCCATTGCTAACAAAGACGAAACCACGCTATCCAACTTAGAGATACCACGTTCTTCAGACTTAGTTATCAGAGCTTTCACGTCCTCCAGTGAGAAGGAAAATACAGCAGGACTCTGATTGCGTGATCTGGTTTCGCGACTTATAGCTGCAGGTAGGTTCAAATATCAAAAGAAGTCTATGGCTTTGAACAAAATCTGAATGAGCGCGTATTCGAACCCGGTGATATCTGCAAAAGTATTCACTTGTTCTCTTGTTCCAAGCCACTGCACCACAGACGCAAGTAACAGAGCTAGCTGAGGCTGACAACTGGAATCCAAGAGATTGACCAGATGTGACGTAAAACCGGTCTGCCGTGAAGATCGGTTCACTGTTCTGTGCATGCGCAGTCTGTCACAAACTCACGGAGAAGCTTTTGAGCACGATAGAAGATGCCACAGTTGTCGTAAACACAAACGGAGTACACCAAACGATAGAGGACGTTGAGAGGAATCTTTTGATGTAAAAATCCAAGACGAACGACGACGTGGGATTGAAGAAGAGAATATAAACACGCAGGATATCGGAGAGAGTATTTACGACGACCAGCACGCACAACGGTCTTCTACATGTATCTTAGTATAACCTGAAAAAAGTAAGTTTTCAATTTTCAGATGTGTGTTTCCAGCTTCCGGTAAATTCAATCGGTAAAATCCGTTGAGTTATCCATGCGATAGTTCCAGGAAGCACATCTGGCATGCTGTTTTTGATGTCTAGATGTCTTTACATCAGCATATGTCATCCCATCGGTTCGGACAAATTTCAAGAATCTTTCCGTTTCGTTTCTTGATGTGCGGGGCATAATGGATTGACTTTCTAGCCGAATTTCAAATTTTGCACCTTCTAAACTTAAGCTTTAACTTCCCCGTCCTCGATCAAACCGTCAGCCACGACACGCAGCAATTTGTGAGCCGCCACACATGCGTTATGAGTAGAATCTGGCATGATAGCCTCTTTATCCATGTTTATAAGTAATTCGATTAAAACATAGTGTTTTCTCTTTTGATCCTTCTCTTTCAGTTCTTATTGTCATCATAGTGGACGTCGGCTTGAAGAGGTGCATGAAGCCTAGACATGCTTGCCGCTCCGTGGCAACAAGCTTCATGGAAAAGATTCAATGTATTTTGAGCTTTGTGTCGACCTCTCAATTCTCTTACCTCAACGAATATATTCACCAGTCTTAAATGAAGTGTAGTACCTTGACGACCAAAAAATTCATCTGAGCGTTGCTCTAACCATCAACAGCACAGGATAAGTGTGGAGCATTTTCATCGATCCCTGCGCCTTCTCTTTCAGGGGTAAAAACACTTGGGATCAGGGTTTCCCGTAGCCAATCATATGATGAAGCAGGGTACTTTCCATCTTAACAAGCCCTGTGTCTTGACGCATGTGTCTTGGAGCAAGTGCTCCATTTATAAAAACAAAGCTCACAAAAGCGCTATCGTAGCCTTCCTTCCATGTTATCGAGGTCAAATTATTTTTGACGACTGAAAGGAATCGGTTTTTATATGGGAATTCAACATGATCAACAGCGTGGCAGTGTTTCTATTTTCAAATGTTGAATGAGATCCTTACTCGACCTGAATGCTGATTTTTCTGTCGCAGAGTGCATGTTCATAAAAGGTTCTGTGCACCTGTCCCATGTCTTCGAGAAAATTAGAATTCACCTGCTGTTTCCTAAATATAAGTTTACTCTTTAGACTTCATAGTGCTACTGCCGCCACGTTTCACAAGTTTTATTTGTCAAACACACTCATGATCTGCGAAAGAATGCCGGCAGAACATTGGCGAAGATTATATTTGATTATCAGGGGGTTAAAAGATTGGGCTATAGGAAACCCTAATTTGCTTGATAAGATTGTTGATTAGACATAATTAAATACTATGCTACTAGGCCTACTTATGAATTCAAAGTGTGTGTTGACAAAGCGTCAAGAATCCATAGATCGTGCTGGAAACAACGGTCTAAAGCCTTAATATTTTCTCACATGTCAAATTCAGGGATCCGAGTGATTACAAAACCATATTATGGAATTTCACTAAAAATCATAGTAAAATTAAGTAAATTTCATAAAATATCAAAAGATAAGCACCATAATTGCGACCGTCATAGCTACTTTCAATTTCAAATTGTTCGAAGTCTTGATGTGATTTTTGATCCTATTTCAATTCATCAAGAGATAGCGAGATAGCAGTAAAAAAACATGAAAATAAAACCAAAAAACAACTTCACTATCTTCCTTTAAGCCCATTTTATGTTACTACGATGATCCTCCTATTTTTGCATGCTTGCTTATTGTGAGGACAGGCTTTCCTTTGAGTATCTACATTGTTTTCGAAACAACACCGATTACCAACCCAACGTGTGGTCTATGGCAAATGATGAAAAATATCAAATGATTCGTCATAAAAATCAAAAAAAAGAAACATTAGTTGTGGCGCTAGGACCCTGCAAATTGTAGAGAATGTCGAGATTTATCTACCGCTAATGTCCCTATTCAATGCATATTATGGAATTCTAAACAGTTTGAGATTAAAACTATCAAATCTTTTGCATCTTCTAAACGTGTTTTAAAAGTTATATTGCTCCTACATTGCTTTTAGATTTATCGTAGATCAAAGCTTCTTTTGATTTCCTTTTGTGTTATTGGGTGGTAGGAAGCTCAAGTCAAAACAAAGTGCTCCTGCATAACCGTCACTTCGTTGATTCATCAAAAAACACATTTTCATGCAGTAAAATATGAGCAATAGTGCCACTGGGTGTAGCATTGGATTCAGTTTTTCCAATAGCAATTGTGTTGACTAAACTAAAGGACTAGACTAGACTTAACGACTTGACTAAAGACATTTTTTACTATTATGTACATCGTGCATGTGTGAATACAAAATTTGGAAAAAAGGAAGTTCGGAAGACTTTTTGTGTGAATGATTCCTCTGTTTCTTTAGATTGGGAAGTAGAATGTCTATTTAAATGAAGTTGCTGCTAATATGCATGAAGACAATATAATACAGGTGTCGTCAGACAAAATGTCATTACCGAAATTATTTAGATAGATTTTCAGCAATTTATTGTTGGTTGTATTTTTTGCTATACAGAATATGAAAATATTGTCTCACAACGAATGTCTCACGCGACTTACTATTTCTTGAATGTCAAGAATAAGTTTATTATATCTAACTTCAATCCATAGGCCTAACTTGTCACTTGTTTTAGCTTTTCAACAGCCATCGCTCTTAAAAAGCAATTACTAGGACAATTACTCGTCAAAATTAACTCGGTTTCATGTTGCGATAAAATTCTGTAATAAAATGAAATAGAGCAACGAATTCAACAACAGATTCGCTCCAATGTTTTCGGATAATTTGATGCACAAACATGAATTTAGAGCTTTCTGTCATTTTATGTTCATGATTCCGATTTAATGTTGTATAATGATGTAGCCTGTGTACGGTGCTATGATCATAGCATTTTTGACAAAAACTGCAATTTCTAGCTATTGAACGAGTCTGACGACGAAGTGAGAATTTAGCATCTTAAAACTTATCACATTTCTGACATGTTAGCGTAGCTAGATGAATGCTTAAAGCTTATCAAGGCACAAAAGTGTTATAGCGTATCGTAATAGCATATCCAGTCAAAACAGTACCTGTTAAGTAATAATCTGTTTGAAAGAGTGTAATTACTGATAGGATAAGTAATCTTAGAACTACGAGAGTATTAGAATGTATGCCGGAAATATTTTTGCTGATAATTTAGTTAAACTCTCCAACGGAGCACAGGTAAGGACAGTCAAGGTGAAACAGAATCCAACGGTTAAGATCAGCATGCCATTCATTCGCGTATTTCCACGGAGGCCCCCTTGTCGCAAGTAGTATGAAAAAGCGTTCAAGCCATTCTCTTTGTAAAAAATGATGAAGAATTTCAGAAGAACGCACCCTGAAAAACTGGAAAGTAATTGTATAGACTTATCTAAAACTTGCGAGTTGTTCATTTTACCTTTTTTTACTTGATCAGACATATTTATTTTCATCGTTAATAGAGCATCTGATTGTTGAGGTATTTATTGATTTTGTATAGCTATCTTATAATAGCTTGTAGACGTGCTGGATGACATTTTTCCGAAGAATCTTATTTCATCCACAAACGAACTTATTGCTAAAATAAGTATGCGATTGAATCAAGTCTACTTGCTGCTTTTAATAAATGAGTAATTCAATTTCCTAAACCGAGACTTAAATTTATTCTTGAAATGCTAATATAATCGCAATTGCCTTTAGATAGGAAACACATTTTTATGTCATCTCGTGATGTATTCCTATCTGGATGTCTTTTATGATTTCAGTGAATTGAATGTCTGAAGAAAAAGACTTCGTAATTTTTGTCGGTAATCTTTCCGAACAAGTCAGTGAGAAATTGCTGCATGAACTATTCCTCCAAGCGGGCCCAGTTGAAGATGTGTCCATGAAGAAAGGATTTGGCTTTGTTACATTTACTCATCATGAATCAGTCCCATACACTATCAACTTATTTGAGGGTATACAACTATATGGAAAGAAACTTAATTTGAAACCTCGGGATGGCTCTATCTACGCGAATATGACGAGGGATCGTGGCGGCAAAGATATGCGCCGATCTAGATCGATGAATGATTTTCCAGGACACAACTCTTCAACCTCATTTAATTCAAGAGATAACCGATCATATCAAAGCTCTCATGCACAAAGTAATAGTATTAAAAAAATTTCGTCATTGACGGATATAGAAGCAATGAAAAATATTGCGCGTCCAGGGTTCAATCAATCTTGGTCTTCCGGATTTCCCGACGCTCAAATGGATAGACGAAATTTTGATAGGACACATAGTTATCATAAAAATACCATGGATTCTGGCTTCACTCAAACTTTTGGTGATGATAATCGTAGACGAATGGACTCTAAAGATTCGTCCAGGCATTCGAATGCTTCTCCTTATAATCGATCGCAAAGTATACAGGATAGTAACTCGTACGGCAATAATAGTTTCAAAAGTAGTCATAACAGGACGGACTCTGGTAATAGTAGAGATCATGATTCTAGACAATATAAAAATAGTGGCCCCGGAAGACCTGACTATCAACACGATCGTAAATCGTTCTTCTCTCCTAACGCGATGGGGAATAGTGCGACCCATCATAATCACTGGGGTCGAAATAGCGGTAATTCATCATTTGAGACACATTCTAGCATGGGAGGACAAGGTTATGACCGTAATACGAATCGACAAGGTAGTAATCATGCACCACATGGATCCCGATATGATCACGGACAGCACCGTCATCATCATGATAAGCCGTACAATCGACAATCAAATCCGAAATACTCCAACGACGATCGTAATTTTCACGGCAGTGGTGGTCGAAGACACTAACTCTTTCTGAGTTTTAGCTCCTTGCCCGCATGCCACTTTGGCAGCAGTATTGCGATTCAGCTGCTATGTACATATGAATTGTCTATCCAAGAAACGATTTAGACTTCCTATTGGACTGTCATTTGTGGTATTTCATTGATAACTACTTAACGTTTTCCATAGTCAGCAATTCATAGCGGAAGTGAAAAGTGAATTAATGGACACGTAGATCGAGAATATCTAAATCTGAATAGGTATGTAAGATTCAGAATTTCATCTCACAATGAAATTGTTTTACGGTGGCTATGAATAGTATTACGCTTTCAATTTGTGAGATATTTTTGAAACGCAAATTTGTATTTCCATCATGTCACTCTTCATTGTTCCATATGAAAGCATTTTATGTCCCATAACTTCGTGCCTGTATTTTAGATCTTATTCGCGAGACGCTGTATTTCATGATAAAACATATGCTCCTTACTGTCTGATGCCAATACGCAATTCTTCCAGGTATTTGATGTCAATATGCGCATGCAATTTATAAATTGCAGCCAATGTTTATGACAACTGGATGCCTTTGATTGCTTCTTTCAGGAGCACCATACCACCAAGTTGATTATTGATGTTATACCTAATACTACTCTATCTTCAATTATATTTAACTACATAATATTTTGTGTTTGGTTTTTTTATGACGCAGCTTTAACAGACGGAATTGTTAGTATCTTTAATGGATAGCTTCTTATTTAGTCGATATCTACATGCTTCCATTATTGAGTTCGGCTCTCGTTCTCGACATGAATCGTTAATAACGGAATTCACGAACATTCCATCTAAATGTTAGGGTTACCTCACAAGCATTGATTCCTGCTTGATTTGTCCCTAAATCATTGTCTATGTATGGTCCGTCAGAGGCGTCATGTGAAACATTATGATTTCTTTAAAATTGCATGAACATGTCTTCAAGAAAGGTGTTGTCGTTGTTTTGTGTAGTTTGATACCTCGTTTTAGCCTCGTTCTACTTTATCTGAACAAGCAACGATCATTAATCTGTGAATGATTTCCTGTCATCTTGAAGCTTCACATAGCTTGATATACAGTATGCCTTAATTTCAAGGCAGCTCTTCATATTTCTATTTCAGGAAATGCATATAACTTTGGACTGTTGATAGAAGTTTGTACACAGTTTGGCTACTTCACGTTAGATTAATTTTGTACATGCTTATGTATAAATTACAGACCCTATATCAAACACTCGTTTTTCCTTGTGGGTAACATGTATATTTGAAAGTACTAGTATGAGTCCAAAAATGACAGGAAACGATCCCTTTGCCAGCATCAAGAACATGTATGCAATGTGGGAATCATAGCATGGTATAACATGCTATGATTACTATTGTTAGTATTCTATCTCTGATGTAAATGGGATCTCTGTGTATAAATCCTGGACCATGGAAATGCATGGACTAAGTCAGGGATGTCTATGAACCATAGATTGTTACCCTGCATCTTTTCATGGACATTTATCCTGCATTTTTAACGTGCCTTTTTTCGACAAAAATGCACGATAAAACTTTCTTTTGCATGCAATAGATACAAGAATTTCCATGGAATATTGTTGTCCATTTGCAATCATAGCATAGAAACTAGGAACTTTAAGATTTAGAATACTAACAATCCATATTAATATGTGCTTGTATAATGCCATAATATCGTCGTAACGAAGATTATCTTGTTCTTATCTTCTTTCTTTGAAATGCGTAATGTCTCCTATGAAATGGATGCTTGGAAAATGTGCTCACTCAACCTCAGCAAAAATTCATCAATCGATAAAATTATGTGATCAATTCATTTCTCTCGTGTTTTTCGTTGTTTATTTGATGACCTTTAAGTGATTTACTCGTCTTCTGCTCTTCAAACTTTAAGTGGTGCATCGATTGAAAGCTCTGAAACTGAATAAAGCTAAATATTCATGAATATTTGAACAAAATCTAATTTGATGCTGAGGTTCTCCGAGTAGAAGTATGTCAATAAAAAACGGATAATTCTTATGTTTTTGAAGTATGATTTGTGAAAATAAAATAAGTTCATTTCTGAAAAAGTGATGGTAATCCATAATAATCCATCGTATATTCATGAACAAATAAACCTAAATGTAACACAAAACGGAAAAGCGAAATCCCTGGAATTCTGGTTCACCTCTTATTATGTATCCATACTACAGATACTACTTTTGCCTGTTCATTACAAGTCAACATGAGATGCCGGCAGGTTATGAAACAGACACAAGTGAAGTGTAGACAAATCTTGCTGATGAATTAACGTTGTGGCCCGTGCTATGAAAATATTGTCCGCCCCTGATTTTGCTATTAGAAAACATCATGAAAACGGAAAGCTTAGCATGGTTTTGTCCCATGCAGATGAATTATTGACGCTATTTGTATCTTGCTACAACTGCAGAAAGACAGCTTAACTAAGGATAAAAAGATATCTCGGTTTCTTGGATTTAGAGTGCCCAGGAAATCGATCGAGTACGCATTGAGAGAACGGTCATGAGACTGTTTGAAGGTTCGATGTCTCAGGCTGGATGCGTTTCTGGTTGGTTTCCTATAAGCGTCAGTGTGCATCGGGGATCTGATATTTTGCCTCTCATGCTTGCTATCATCGTGGACGTGGTGACAGAAGAAGTTGCAAATGAGGGACAAACTGTGCCTTATGTGAAACAAAGTATGGATGCAAATGAGAGGATAATAAGTAGCTTGCAGAAGTATGCCTGAGAGTAGTGACCTGAAAGTGAACGTGTAGAAGACGAAGATGAAGTACAGTCGAAAAGCAAGCTTGCGGGAAGAGAGTTGGTGTGAACTCAATCCTATATACTTCTTGTTATTGCTGGGTACATAAACGTTAAGGGAAGAGGTGTTGACAAGAGCAGTACGTGATTTAAAATGTAGGACATGTAGAGATGGAGGAAGGCAAGAGCTAGAAACATTTTGTTTGGTGGATGGCGAGCTGGAATGTGTAAGTCTCTTTTCTTGGGAGATTATCACTGCGGGTGGTGCCAAAAAGGGCGAAGTCGCCTGAGTCGCTGAGTCGCGAAAGGGCCTGAATGCTGTATTGTGCACGAGAGGTAATCTCTATGAGATAAAGAGGCGTGTTATACAAGGCATGCGACTCCGGGTGGCAAGTATACAAAGCCTAGTTTTTTGAAAAATTAACTGGTACCATACATCATAGATCATTGAAGGCTTACCTGAACTTATATCAATTATTTTCGATGAAAGTTTATCAAATGTCGCTTTAAGTTGTATGCATACGACTCGGCTGCTTCCATCTTCTTGATGTGTGCTTCACACGGTTTTTCTCCAGTCTCTGCCAGGCAGGAAAATCCCCCATCCTTCTCCAAAAAAATATAAGTACACTTTTGATTTTAATAGGCGCTTTAGAGGAGACATCACACGATCAACGTGAGGGTAAGAGGTAATGTTCTCAAACAAACTAGTATTTCATTTTTGTCTCTGATGTGACCTTTGGCGCGTAGGTGTGGGCTAGGAAGGCTTGTCTTCTCTACTAAATCACCGAGTGAAAAGACAATCCTTTTTTTACTATCACGGTTCATTCCCTCAGCTTTTACAAGCTTTGCATGCACTTCCGTCTCTGTACTTTTGTTTGACGGAGAAAGTTGTCACATCAAGACAGTGACAGCAATGTACAAGGATAAATAATTTGGTAGCAGTATATTTCGGGTCTAGTTATAGGTCCTATAATTTGATAGGACTCCGACCCCAGCAAAAATGATGGGACTCCGACTCCGCATCCCTGGTTCGTAGCATCCTGGCGTACGGAGCAGAAACGTGGCAATTGATGACCTAATCTTCCCATAGATTAGAAGCTACAGAAGGACTTGATGATATGCGGTCTGAATGATTGAATACACAGCCAAGAGAAAGCAAGTGCACTAAAAGTGAATGACCTGGATGACAAAATAGACTGAGGAGGACGAGTTGTTAAAAGTGGACAATCACAATCGCAGGAAGTTCAAGGAATTGCCGATTAGCAACGAGGTGGATAAGTGTGATCGAAGAAGATATTAAGAGATATGTACATAGGAGTTGGCTACAGACAGAGATAAATGGAGAAGATAAGGAATGAGGTACTGGCCAACCCCCGCTAGCGAGGAGTTTATGCCAGAATAATAAACCGGATTGATAGATTAGCAATGTCTTAAATTGACTTCATCCACGCACCGGCCTGAATTACGAATGAAACACCGGTCTGTATTAGGATTTCTGTATCATAGTGTTGGGACCTGTGAAGAGGCAAATTTCGAATCGAGTCGCAGAATTTCAAGTGCGCCTCCACTAGCTTATCTTCATATGTAGGCATGTATGTGATTTGCCTATGCAAGTACATAATCAGCCGTCATGAATGTAGACCTTTTCACAATGATGTTTTTCAGATGGCTATTTACAGAATTTCGATTATGGATGTTGATTGAAGTTCCCACTGGCCCTGTTGTGCAAGTGGATAAAGATGAAGGTTGCAAGTTCAGAGTTGTGGAAAAAGTTCTTCGGGATCTTCCCCGAGACTAGCGATCCTTGATCCGTTGCGTAACCGCGATCAACCTTAGACTGGAAATTCTGAGTATTGAGAGGCACGATTTATCATGGAACAAAAACTCAGTAGATTCCGTTATTTCATTTATAAAACAGTTGCAGAAATTTCACGGCAAATGTAGAGTTCATCATACAAACCGTTGTTAAGAGTACTATTTTGTCTCTTTAATTTGATTAAGATATCAGAAATATGATAGATTTATCATATGTTTGTAAAATATTGTAGCTAAATACAGTCGAAGCTCGTTGATTCGGACACCGATAATTAAGATCATACGGCCGTGGCATTTTTTATATATATGGCATAGATAAGTTGCTGTTTAATTAAGACATTGAAAGCCTGGCATTTTTGGTCTTAATTACCGAGCTTTGACTGTAGTTGTTTGACAAACTATGTATAGCAAATGCATAATACAACACTTCAAACACAACGATCTTTTAGCAACCATCGCTTATCCATTTTGATAATTCCTATAGCTGTGATGATTTTCATAGCACGGCAGTTCACAAATACAGTTTTTGATTAATACACAATGCATTTACAAGCCGAATTCTTAACAATATGCATATAGTGGTCTACAAATGGTAAGCATTTAAATTCGTCTAAAAATCACAAGTATTCAAATTAGTCCCTCACAGTCACAAGTGCATACAAACTGAGGATTACACAAAAGCTAAAATGTAATTGTTGCATGAACCCGAATTCCCCGTGCTTGGGAAAACATCAGAGATTGGGATCACAATCCCTGGCTTGAGCTATACTTCTTCGATAGGGCAAGTTTCGTCCTCGGACAACGCTTATGATTGCATACCATTTACTTAAAAAGTATAGCAAGACTATCTTTCGATTAAGCAACAGTCTTAATCCGCCCCATGTGATATGTGAACGACAAATCGTTGTAGTTATTTACCAAAACATTATTTGAGCCAAATATCATATCAGTAGAGCCAACAAGTACAGTTGTTTTTCTGCTAAATTGTAACGGACAATATCGTGTCAAATCATGCAAAAAATCAGCGTTTTCAAAGAAAGATTTTGAAATAATTTGACTCAAGTAATTGTCTTCTAAATTATTCAACGATGAGGATAAAATCAATCGACGCGCACTTTAGTAGCCTTAAATTATAGAATTGAAGTTTTATCAATAGTAATTTGATAGTAACTACTCAAGTATCCAGGTTTCGTACAGACCCTCGAAAATCACGATTTTTTCGAGAGTATCGAAAACCCTCGAATATCTACGTATTTTTCCCGAAATTTCGATTAACAAAATATATTGTGAAATTTTTGTTTTTTTGGGAATATTTTTTTTTCAAAATTTACAGAATTGTTCTAGTTCTCTAATGAAATTGTCAAATACAAGAAAATTTGACGCCAAAGACTGAAACTATTTTGAACGAATTCAAAAAGGTTTCTAAATGATGATGTTCGAACATGTCACAATTTCTCGAGTTTCAGCGTGAAAAGAAGATCGAATGGATATAGTCCTTCAGTCATAAAAGAAATATTCTGATCTTTGGAAGGTGACATCAAGTTTTCTGCTCCTTTCGCATGGTCAGGCTACTGTCGAGAGAGGGTTCTCAGTTAAGAAAGAGGTTGGAGTTGTCAATCTTCAAGAACGGAAAAAGAACTACGGGAAAAGAAGAAGAGTTTAACGCTTGAAATTGAAGACTTGTTATCCGTGCAGATGAATTGGCCAAAAAAGCCGAAGAAGAGAAGAATCTTGCTCTTCTTACAAGAAGCAACGCGTCTAGGAATAGTTCTTCCGATAAAAAGCAACAACTCTCTATTGACATCCTCTTTGGATGCAAAGATGAAAGATTTAAAGGACATGTAGTTCAGCATGTAATATAATACGTATTATTAGATTATTCTAGTTACTAGTTTGATTACGAAGTTATTGTATTCTATCTGGTATCTAGAATCATTGTTTGATAAGATAACAAGATTTTTAGGGTACGTAAATATATGGCTGATCGAATTATTTTTGTTATAAATATTGGACTGAGATTTAGGGAAAATGTATGAATCACATCTTTTCTAGTAACAGGGTTCCCGCGGCCCTTGAAAACCCTTAAATTTTTAAAAGACAAATTCAAGGCCTTGAATACCCTTGAATTTTGAAATCGCCCTTGAAAACCCTTGAATTTTGATGAAGTCATCAATTTCAATATTTTGCGTGTCAAAATTTTGATGTGGTCTACATATCATGTAACACAAATCACTTAATTTTTGAAAATGAATATATCTATTAATTAAGCTAGCTGCTTTAATCGGTTTACTCACTTCATCGTTTTCAGATGGTGTTTGCAGCATTAAAGGTCGGTTATATTGTTATTGATGTTGACTTCTGGCTTGTAGAGCATTCCAATCTATGAAAAATGAATATGCGGATGACATCTCAATAGCCGAGAAATTTTCAGTTATATTATTGAAGTAACTGATGGGATTGTGAACAGTGAACACAAACATTGAAAACAAGACTATAAAGTTTGTTTTTGCTTCTGTTGAGTTACTTGTTACTTTTGTCTTTGCTCTTTTGTGCAACAACTTTTTTTATAAAAGTCGATTTCAGAAATTTCTAAGTATCAAATTTGTACTTCAAAGACACTGCAAACTTGTAACTTAATTTGTGATGTAATATAGTGTTATTTTATAAAGTCTTCTTTTTATAATGAAGTCATGTACAAAACTGTCACAAATTAAAAGCAGATTTCTCCGTAAATTATTTATTGGTTATTTACTGGTTATGATCAGCGAGTGGACCGGTTGAATTGGTCCCCTTAGGGAAGGTTACATAACCACAGAGCTTGTGACATTTTTGTCAATTTCATCGAATAATTAGGAAATTTGCTCAATATATTATTTAGGGAGAAATCTATTTTTAATTCATGACAATGAACGAATCATGATAATTTCTGACGAAATGTGGTTTAACAGATTAACAGTATTTTACTTTGAGCTTAAGGGTCATGAAATAATACATGGAGGATGTTTGGTGGAAGAAAAATGGATGGCATGGCGAAATTGTCTCAATATTTTTGATATAATTGATCTCTTTATTTTGTATTTACCAATGGTGTTTGTTGATAACATCTGTCAACATTTCAGGTGACTTTCGAATATGCCTGGTGGTTCATGCACTTTCCAAGACATGTGGTTGAAAGAAAAAGAGTTTAGTGATTGGTTGCGCAAAGGTAATAGTTCGACAGTGGCGTATTGCAGCTTTTGTGCTAAGTCGTTAAGTCTCGAGCGCATGGGAAGATCTGCTCTTTTAAGTCATATGTCTAGTAAAAAGCACGTTGGATTTGTAAAAAAAGGGTCGCAGAGCAAGCCGATCACTGATTACATAACTATTTTCAATTCACCGATCGAAGAAACATCGACGTCTGATCACTCTCAATTACACGCAACTTCTGAGAAACCTGTTGATTCAAATTCATCATTCCTCTCATCCAATGCTGCTGCTGCATCTTCGTCTGTTGTTAAAGCCGAAATCAAATGGACGATGCATACAGTTTATGAGCATCATTCGTATAGGAGTAATGCGAGCATAAAAGCTATATTCAATGACATGTTTTCTGACTCTACTATTGCCCAACAATTCACTTTCGGCGAAAACAAAACAAACTACTTAGCCACGTTTGGTTTAGCGCCTTATTTTAAGTCGCTAATATCGAAGAACGTTGAAAATGCTGATGAATATGTTCTATTATATGATGAAAGTTTGAACAAAAGTTTAAAACAGAATCAGATGGATGTGCATGTGAGATACTGGCACTTGGATCAAGTGTCGACGGTCTATTTTCAGTCAGAATTTTTAGGTCATTCCAGGGCAGATGACATCTTTGATAAGCTCCTTCCCATCATTTTGGATTTCGACAAAACAAAACTTGTTCAGCTATCAATGGATGGCCCAGCCACCAACTGGTTGGTTTTTAAAAAAATTTGTGAATGCCTGGAAATACACTCCAAAAGTTTATTGAATACTGGCTCATGTGGATTGCATACACTACATAACGCCTTTCGTAGTGGTTGTGAAGCATCAGGATGGGATTTGGAAGACGCACTTGGGTCTTTGTATTATCTATTCAAAGACTGTCCCGCTAGACGTCATGACTATATATCCGTAAGTGGATCACAAGAATTTCCAAGCAAGTTCTGTAAATGCCGTTGGCTAGAAAATGTTTCAGTCATGAGCCGAGCATTAGAAATAATGCCGAATGTAAGCAAATTTGTTGAATCATCAACAAGAAAGCAATAAATAGACCAAAAACAAAATCATTTGCATCCGTACAACAAACTGTCAATGATCGCCTTTTTGAAGTGAAAGGAAAAGTTTTCATTTCTGTTGGAAATGAAATCGAGGAATTTCTAAGAAAATATCAAACGGATGCACCTGTTCTTCCTATAATGATAACAGATTTGTATTTCCTTGTGAGGCAGCTGATGAAGCGATTTGTTAAGTCTGAAAAAATGAATGATATCTCGTCTGTCGATGATCTGCTACGAATTGATTTTGAAAATTCTGAAAACCATAAAGAGACGTCAAAAATACAAATTGAATTTGCCGCTTCCGAAAGCCTTACAAGTGTGAGAAAGAAATTCAAGATATCAGATCTCGATGTGTTTCGTTTCAAGTCTGCATGCTTGGATTTCTTCATGGCCACAACAAAGAAGATATTGGAGAAATCGCCTGTTCGTTATCGGCTTGCTCGAAATTTGGTGTGCCTCCATCCCGATTTAATCAAGCAAGACGAGGAGAAAATTATCAATCATTTTACCATCTGCCTCAAAGAATTGACAAGTGCTGGACGATTACCGTCAGAAAAAGCGGATCTCGTCATCAAAGAATTTACAGCATTTCGAATGTATTTGATAGAAAATTCTGTTGAATTCAATGCTTCGAGTGATCGTTTAGATTCATTTTATTACCGACAATTGAATACAAGGGACGAATACAAACGACTTTGGCCAGTGGTAAAGGTATTGCTTTGTCTGAGTCATGGTCAGTCAACAGTCGAACGAGGATTCTCAACGAATAAGTACGCTGTGGTGGAAAACCAAACCGCACTCAACCTTACAGCCAGAAGACTTATTATTGATCACATTCAGAAGGCGGGTGGTGTTGAAAAAGTTAATATCACTAAGGACTTGATAATATCAGCCGGAAATGCAAGACGCCACTATCGAACTTACCTCGAAACTAAAGTGAAAGAAAAGACAGAAGAAGAAAAGCGGATGAAGAGGAGAGCATCGATCGACGAAATGGAATCAAAGAAACAAAGAATGGAAAAAGACATCCAGGCACTGACCAAGGCAGGTGAAAATTGTCCATAAGATTATAGCAATCATAAGAGTAGATGGCAGCATTCTACAACTAATCATTGTATTGGAAAAAAGAACAAATGGTTCGAAAAATTTTAATGGGTTTAGCTCCTGAGAAATGCTGAAGTCTCCTTGGAAGTTTATTCTTATCATCAAATGACCAAATTTAAGCCTACGTATTTAAACTCAGATGCAACATTTAATATACGAGTATGTGCAGTAAATCATTGGAAAGTTATTGATTTTGATCAACTGTCTCAAAATTATCTTGACGTGAAATAGTTAGATAAATTCAATGCCCAACTTACTCTACTCTATACCCCAAGACCTACGCATGAAAGGAAATATATTTTATTTACATTTCTAATAAATGAGATTTTTATTTACATTTTGTTCTTTCAGTCATCCATTGAATGTGCTGAAAGGGCAGAGGAGAATGCCGATTTGACCTTGGTGCGAAATCAAATGCTATGCGACGACGGGCCAGCGAGAAAAAGGAAGAGCTCTCTTCCATCAACGTTGAACTCAATAAACTTAAATCTGTCTGATTCATTCACGATTACTAAGCTTTCATGTGTATTAAAAAGCTGTAGCCACTGAGATTTTTTTTCATAATCATTCACATGTACTAACTCTTGCTTAAGTCAAAATAGCTTTCTCATTTGCGTGGAGGGATTACACATGTAATGCCTCTATATGTTATACAATTCCGCAGGTAATTTGTGTTCGAAGTTGGCAACCAACGCGATAACACATTTTGCGTTATTAACCTATAATTGTCCCGTTTGTTAACTGCTGCCGTCAAGTCGGCTACGACGTCTAACCAGTATGACACATCTGTCGCTGCGGCTTCTGGCCGCCTCATAGATCTTTAACTGAATATTCAAGTATTTAACATATATTTCAATTGATTTTCTACTCATTTTGATGCATAAAAATGATCTATTGAATCATGGAAAATGTATTTCAATACTTATGAGAAATCTCAAATTTACGTTACCCTTGAAAATCATTGATTTTGCCCTTGAAAACCCTTGAATTTTTTGTTCGAAAAGCCGCGGGAACCCTGAGTAATTCTTGTTTTTATGTAATCATTTAGTTTGTAATTTTACTCTCGTTATTTTTTGTTTAAACTGAGAGACATCTAGTTTGTAGACATGATTTTGTAACTTCTTTTAGTCTACTGAAATCAAACAGTTGGATTGTTCTGTTGTTTATACTCGTAATTTGATTGCGCTTAGCATTGACATGGATTTTGACAATCATTTGACTGGTTACACAGATCTTTTGAGCTAAGTTAACAAAACTCCTCGTTATGAAGTGCCTTTCTTGAATACTTGTATTCCTTTATATCACTGAAAAATTATCAAATACTCTGTAATTTTTGTCAGAATTCTGTTTGATCATTTTATGACAACATAGGCATACAACTAATGTCAGGATGAAGTAGTTCTCCTTTTCAATCATGGAACTAAATTTTGTTTTTCCTCGTGTGGAAAATTCTTATTAATGCATAAAATTCATTATTATAAATGCGGTGGTATTAATCTAGGATATATTGATTATCTTAAAATGACATATAAGGCCTTATTGATGTCAAATAGAGCTATTATTGAGTATAAGTGATGCCCTCGAAAATTTCTTGAATGAACGATGGCCTCGAAACCCTCGAAAATTCATCCTCAGTCTCTACCAACCCTGAGTATCCTAATCGGCGAAATATTCTACTTTTGATAATAAGAAAATTTTAATTCCATAATTTAATGTTAATCAAGTGCGTGTCGTTTGATTTTAACTTCGTCGTTTAATAATTTAGAGGATATTTAAATCGTTTAAAATGAAAGTGCTTCTGCTGTAAATGTAGGTTTTGCATTGTTTCTAACTTCACTTGTAATTTCTGTCAATTTAATAGTATGAAATTCTTCAATGAGTCTAGCTAACCTCTCGGACTAATCTGTAAATTTTGTCGCTGAAATGTCTCTTAATTGGTATGTAAAGGCGATGGTAATGCTCTTGTGTTTCTGAATTGATTTTTGCTATAAACATCATCATTATCATACATTTACCGCGGATGTACAAATTTTCAACATTAGTCAGCGTTTGTGATTTCTCAACGTCTGAATTTTTATGAGAGAGTTCACTTACACAAAATGATAAGAAAATAGCACCAATTACTTAGTGTCTCTAAACTGAGTTGAAACCTCAAGCGATTTTGTTACTTTTAGTTGTTGCAAGCGGCAATGTGTGTTGATATGCAAATTGCTTGCTAGAGATTTTAACCTTCGGTCACTAATTATAGGCGACTGTTACATGCAGCATGAGACTATTATATCTATCGAAACTGATCGATAAGAGTGGCAATACATATCGATGGCTATATGTATCGGAATTCATTTTTTCTCCTTTACCAATTACATTTATCATACTTCTACTGTTAGCGTACAAACAGTAGTCGAACATTGATGTCGCATCAGTATTTGATCGTCTAAGTGCGTAAGTTTACTTTGCGATCAATTACAAGGTGATAACTGATGACCTAGACAGGAATAAAATGGACAGAAAGGGATTTTTATGTAATGGGTGAATTGTAGAGCCCTTCCGTAACTTGCGGATTGCTGTGACTTCCTTCAAAATGCTCCTATCACCATGATTCCTGCCAGGGTCGTGCGGTAGGTTAGCAAGTTGGGTATTCACTACTTTAGTCTGAGGCGCTATTTTGAATCATCTTGTCTTGTCCGAGTCCACTGACTCGAGAGCTACATAGAAATTAATTTAACAAGACAAAAGATTCATTTCTTTGAAGTCATTCTTAACTCTTGGACCGCTATTTTTACTTGTCTTGTCTGCATTTTCGTGCGTATTTAACTTAAGCTCTTCTGATTATGTGTGCCATCTATATTTAATACTACATGTTTATGATACATTAAATATGATACGAAAACCACACATTTCAGAAAAGTAATGAAGAGAGGGTCTGGATAAACAGACTGGTATAATGGCATGATAAGTCTGCAGAGCATTAGAGGTAAAAAGGGTCAAATGCAATGAGAGTAGTTTTTTAGAACTTAGGTATTATTTTTCTTCAATAACTCAGCTTTATTCAGTTAGACCCGAAAGGATATATAATAGAAAACATCGACCCATGTCAGAATTTTCAACTTACTCAAAAACTGCTTTGCAGTGTCTTTGAACATCTGTTAAAACATACAGGAAAATGCAAAACAATAATATAACATACAGGAAAATATCATTTTGTATTATTTTATCATGATTTAGCCCACAACGGCCAAAGAGTTAAATGGTGTTAATGTGCATAAATGAAATGCATTGTTCAGTTGAAAAGTTCTTGTTTACTGAGATGCTGTAATAGTGCATAATTGAGTTCTAACTATCAAAACACAGTCCAAGTCAGCGCCATGTCATCACAGGTATTCGTTAGCTTGTCGATGGAGCGCGCTTCCTAACGTCGCATTTTCTATTATTGTGTTACTGTCTCCCTCTCGAGTAAGCGAACAATCATGAGGCTATCAAAAAGACCGATCTGTCAAATTACAGTCTATTGCAGTACGCGGCATGTTGCGGAGACCTGCTCCAACTTCAGGCGGATAATTTCTCCTGATCTAACAATATCAAATTCTTCAATAAGTCTAGTTTCGACCAGTGTTTCCATTTATGCACATTAAAATTTAATGTTTCATTAAATTTTTCCATTTCTTGTGAGATGATCGTAACAAAAATGATCTCATCCTTACGTTCGAGGATTTCAATTGTCTTATGATATTTAAGCAGCTTTCTACCCAACCTGCACTTGATTGAGTCAACAATCATTATTAATTAATTCTTGCTCGGAATTGGATGTTTTTGTTCGTGTGCATAATTGACAAAAGCACTGATTCCCCTTGTCATTCATGCTTCTAGTCAATCTTAAACCTCAACAGCAACTTCATCCTATGTTAGGAATGTGACCATCAACAGGCTTAGATTGCATCCCTTCAAATCAGCACAAGTCTCCCTATTCGATAGGCAGATGTAGCCTGAGTTGGGGTGCCGAATGGCCTGTTTCCTTCAGTCCTTCAAAAATTCAAGAGTATTCTGCAGATGATCATCATCATAGCATTTAGATGTCAGATAATTAGGATCAGAGAACAAGATTCCATCTACTTCCTTGGATAGGCGGATAATCACGAATGACTTGTCATGGAAACCGTACATCCCGTCCATCATCAAGCAGGCAGCTCAATGCATTTGTAGCCTCCATCGTGCCAGCAGCTATCTTCCACCACAGACTGTCTGTTATCTTTACAAGTCCACTATTTGCCCTCAGATGGAGTATTGTTGTGATCTGAGGGCCGGCGCCCTACAAATGCAGCTTAACTTCCTTGAACGGGTCAAGAAACGTGTCAAGAATCTCATGGGTGAAAATCTTGCTAGCGAGTTGCAGCATCTTTCCGTCAGACGGGATGTTGCTTCTCTCAGTCTCTTCTACAGATACTACTTCGGTAGAAGCAACTCTGCAGTAAATGACTGCGTACCCAAACCTAAGATCTTCTCCAGAAGCACACATAGAGCTAATACACTGGCAAGCTATCATGTGAGCTTAGAACGCGCACGTACTCTAGTCCCTCGAAAAGCTATATTGTTATCACGGCACGGCTTTGGAATCAGCTCTCCCCCCGGACCACTTTCCCTGACCAATACAATCTTGATACTTTCAAGAGGCGTGCGAACAGGTTTCTGATGGGAACAGCTTAATCAAATCAGAAGATCTGCATTTTTCTTTTCTTTGAAAATTTATAACTTTTTCTTTGAGTAATCCCTAGCTTCGTTCATGGCATATAGCTGTGTTAGGGGTGAAAATCCTGTAAAAGTAAGTCAAAGATTGTACAGTGATTCACATTAATTCACTTGCACATGCAGTGAATTTTCTCGATTGCGAAGATATATACAAATACTGCTAAATGGTGATTGAGAAGTAAATTGTAATGTGCATTCAAATCTGTTCTCTTTTCCTACGAGGATGCAATTTCATTGTTCCACTTGCATGATAGGTAACTGATTTTGATTTTAATTACTCGAGATCAATTACTATTAATAGACGGAAACATATCATGATCATAAAGCACAGAGGAGGAAATGTGGATTGACTGTTCATGATTGAAAAGAGGTTTGGGAGAGTCAAGTTATTTGTTGTCAATTTATCAAAGTCGTACAAAAAGTTGGTCAATATATTTCGACTATCTATACCACTGCCATTATCAAGAAAAAATTAAAAATCATAAATGAATTATCATAAAGCACAGACTTCGAGCTTTGCTCACATGATGCTAGATAAAGGATCTTATGGTTACGGACTGTCCCTGAATGTCAGAACTTTCTGGATTTGGATAAATGACATTGTTGGAAATTAATTAATTAAGAAATTGATTAACATTGTTGGAAATTTTAGTTTAAAGTGAACGACATCATCAAAAAAAAATAAGATAGAAATTATCACGTGAAAAAATTAAACTTATTGGTGGCATTCAGTCCTATATGTGTACTGATCCAACACAATCAGGATATAAATGAGAGTTTCCAATGCATTCGTTCACTAAATTTCATTTTGACTCGCAATTGCTGTAATTCGAATTACATGATCATGGACATGCAGCTTCATATCACCGAGTGTAAAATTTGCCGGTCTATCTTAAATTGAATTTGTTCCAATTGTTATAGTGGTAACTTATAATGT
This sequence comes from Prostheceraeus crozeri, assembly GCA_907163375.1. NCBI lineage: Eukaryota > Metazoa > Platyhelminthes > Polycladida > Euryleptidae > Prostheceraeus > Prostheceraeus crozeri. The sequence continues at coordinate 218,003 of CAJQUW010000645.1, read as the reverse complement.
TTACAGAAGAATTTCCAAATTATATTATCTCATATCTATCTTATGGTTCCAATTCAATGATGAATTCCTAGCTCTGTGCAACTTTGTGGCTCATTGCTACATGATTTCCCTCTATATGGAGGTGATAAAAATGCTGCTTTCGCAAAAAAGCTGCTCATGTTGCATTATTAAAATCATCTTTCAGAGTATTATCTAATTAAGAATGTGATTCAGTTTCGTTGACATACTTAATGACAAGGAAGTGCTATTCTATCGTGTAATATACCTAGAGTTAGTAGTATGCTGGAGTGGACAATTTTAGCTCACATGATTGCTGGATTTTTCAACTATATTCTTGGTGTGCCAATGCCTCAATCAAACCTTGTTGATTAATCGGGATGCAATTTCTTTGATCGACAGGAGAGAAACTTTATTTCGTATCTCAACGCAATAAACACCGAAATGTTTCCATGGAGAGTGTGTTGTGTGGGTCGCCACCATCAGCCACATAACTTGTTAACAGTTATTTGACAAAAATACCGGAGATGACATAGAAGATGCTGCTACGTTCAGCCAAAAGTAAATTCCCCCCTTGAGTGCAACCAAATTAAATAAATAGAAAACAACAGGTTATTTGCCATCTTGAGCGTTTCAGATCCCAACCCTTTATAGTCCGGGGGCTGAGGGGGGTTGACTGTGTAAAAATATGTCCCCGCATTTTGACTCTTGATTCTTGTAAAGGACCCCTAGGATGATAAAAAAAACTTGGGTAGACATTCCAGATCGAGGACCTTGACCCCTAAAATCAAAATGGCGTCCAAGATGGCCGCCACGTCATTGCTGTCATAATAGCAGAGCATAGAAGTCACAAAACATAGTGATAATGCAGTCTAATCCTAGGTTATCAGGATCAAGGAATCTATTGAGACTATGTGCAAGCCAATTCAACCATCGCATGGTCAAATAAATGTAAAATGGCCGCCCCATGAGGCCACCAAAATCCAACAAATATTCATTTTTATGCTAGTTTGATGCTTTTGGTTACAAAAGTGCCATGGCATCGTGATAATGGAGTCTATTCCTAGGTTATCAGGGTCGAGCAATCTATTGAGACTTTCTTAGATCGACCTACGGCACCGTTTGTTTCTACTTCCCAAAATGTTTACATAAGCGATAAAAAACAATAGAAAATTTCAAATATTTTACTATAGTATCTTCCATTGAAGTTTATCATATACGGGCTTCGCTCCATTTAAATATTTACAATTTTATACATTTGAAATACAGAAACGTAGTTGGAACTCGAAACAAATAATTGATGCAGTATGAATAAGTTCTGCAAGAGTTATCAGAAAGAAGATATATGCCTAATTAGGATTTCGACAGATATTGTCAGTAGAAGCGGCGTATGCTTGACTTTTACAGTATTCACAACAGTCAACGTTAGCCTCCCTACAAGGACATATTCGCGTAGCACACTTTTGACACATACACTTCAGCACCATCTCTTCAGGCAGATCCCGTTCATGTTTCTTTGGCACCAAATATCCGTTCTCCGTCATGAACCCAAAGTCCTGTGGATTGGGCGAAGTATTTCTCAGACAATTTATTTGAATGTCTGCAGCGTAGAAACCACGGTAGATATGGCCCCTCGTTGCAGAACTGGTCGGCGGAAGATCGATTAGGGATGTAGATTGTCTATGGAGAAACATGCGGTGACGCAAGCAATCCATAGTTTCGGTACCATGATCTCGATGAAGAACTTGTACCAAGTACCTCTCGGCGTTTGGAACGCTCGCTTCCACATTAATCTGTGCTTGTCCGAAATCCTTCAAGTCACGAATTAGATCAGCCTTGATTGCAGCTGCTTTCATACCGAACTTGCTGGTGGTATCACATCCAGACAATGCATGAATTGCTGGGAGAACTTCGCACATGGAACGGCCAATCTTGGCTGACACAATGTGTAATGGGATGTACCTGGTTTTGTCTCCAGCCCACCTCTCGACCAAAGCTCCTGGAGTCCGTTCGATGCGAAAATATGGCAGAAATGCAAGGCAATAACAAAAACATCTGTGTCATTGGATATAATCGCGATTCGCTTGCATCCGTTTCTGATGCGTGCAGAGCATGAGGAATTATGCGGATGTCTGCCTCTTCGTGTTCCGTATCCAATTCAGGGTGTTGTTTGTACTGTGCCATTCCTTATCGATTGCGCTGATGTTGAACTTTTCCATTCTTCGCCAATTATGCGCTCAAGACTATGATAAGGTCGTTCGGATTTTTTTTATGGTAGTCAATCAGCAAATCTTTTACGAGAATTTCCAGATCGAATTTGTTTCGTGTTGACGACCAAAAACTTTCCATGTCTTTCGGCAATTTGCTTTCCCTTGTTATATTGCTGAACATAACAGAAGGGTTCTGAGTACGGCGTAGTCGCTCACTGTATTTTACCGAGGCCTCTTTGTATGAATCAAAGACATAATCAATGCGGAAAGCATTTTTGCATGTTCCTGTGACAGCACTGTGTAAATGAGCGCAAACATTCCCAAAGGTCTTCATGGTGGACGTTTTTGATTTTCTTACATACGCCATAAAATCAACTATATATGCAGTTTGCATGTCTCCCCAGTTCGCAGGGGTTGAGTAGTCATCGAAGTTGTATAAAGGCGTTCCCTTTCGTGATGACGATGCAATGACGACAACAGTGATTGGTAGATAGTTGAGCGAAACGGTTACTGTATCCAGTGAACACAGGCTCATGAAATGAACAACTACATTTTGCATTATTTAAACATTTACAGATAGCAATTACATTTAGGATATACCCCGAGACAATGATCCTAAAAAAACAAATCATTAAGCCGGTTCCTTACAATTTAGCAGTCAGAAATAGGCGGCCATTTTGTATTTATTTGACCATGAGATGGTTGGATTGGCCTGTAAATAGTCTCAATAGATTGCTCGACCCTGTTAACCTAGGAATAGACTCCGTTATCACTATGCTATGGCACTTTTGTAACGAAAAGCATAAAATTATCATAAAAATGAATATTTCTTGGATTTTGGTGACCTCATGGGCCGGCCATTTTGCATTTATTTGACCATACGATGGTTGAATTGGCTTGTAAATAGTCTTAATAGATTGCTCGACCCTGATACCCTAGGAATAGACTCCATTATCACGTTGCCATGGTACTTTTGTAACCAAAAGCATCAAACTAGCATAAAAATAAATATTTGTTGGATTTTGGTGGCCTCATGGGCCGGCCATTTTGCATTTATTTGACCATGCTATGGTTGAATTGGCCTGTAGATAGTCTCAATAGATTGCTCGACCCTGATAACCTAGGAATAGACTCCATTATCACGATGCCATGGCATTTTGTAAACAAAAGCATCAAACTAGCATAAAAATGAATATTTGTTGGATTTTGGTGGCCTCATGGGGCGGCCATTTTACATTTATTTGACCATGCGATGGTTGAATTGGCTTGCACATAGTCTCAATAGATTCATTGATCCTGATAACCTAGGATTAGACTGCATTATCACTATGTTTTGTGACTTCTATGCTCTGCTATTATGACAGCAATGACGTGGCGGCCATCTTGGACGCCATTTTGATTTTAGGGGTCAAGGTCCTCGATCTGGAATGTCTACCCAAGTTTTTTTATCATCCTAGGGGTCCTTTACAGGAATCGATAGTCATAATGCGGTGACATATTTTTGCACACTCAACCCCCCTCAGCCCCAGGACTATTATCAACGAGAGAAGATTGTTCTCCTGCTGATAAAGGATTGGAACCTTAAGCGTCCGAGATTGTGAGTATTATTTATCATACGTTCATCATATTGTTCATGATATGAGTTGTATTTAGAAATAATCTTTGAAAAAGCAATAACGAGAAGATAACTTCCATGTGAACCAGACAATGTGACTTGTGTGATACAAGCTATGTCGGAATGACTTCAAATGGCTAATGCATTTTTTAAAAATATGTATGAGCACTCCAATTGAATATATCAAGGGTCTTTCTGAAAACTGGTTATCAACTTACTTTACTCTCTCTCCTTTTAACGTCTTCTTTTCCTCTTCTGTTGAGGGTTGGACGATGTGAGACTTCTCCAACGAAAACGGTCCACAGCATCACTCGCAGATATTCCCACCTCCACCATGTCCTCAATAACGATTTGGAGACATGTCTTCCTCGAGGACGGGAGCCTTCTACCATCACGTCGAGCACCTGCCTGATTGGCTCATCTGTATATCTGTATTTCGACGCTTGATGAAACCGAACCACCTAAGCCTTCGCCCTCTGATTACTTCGTCTAACGATGTGAGGCCACACCTACTTGTCACCGTACGCTGTCGATCCGATCAGACAGTGAAATGTCACTCATGTAACGAAGCATTCTTCTTTCACATGACCGGAGTTGTTGAACCAGATGTTGAGTGAGGTTCCAGGATTCAGCACCGTAAAGAAGTGCAAGCGTGACGCAAGGCCTGATGCACGTTACCTCGGCACCTGAGTGGAATGTGGCGGTTTCTGAGCAGACTGGTGATGTCCTTCCATTTGCGCCAGGCTGACGCGATTCTTGGTGCGTTCGGCGACACCCTCGCAGCAAAGCACATCACCAAGATAGTGAAATTCTTTCACGATTTCAAAACAAATCATCACATTTTTTACATCAAATTTCGCAAAAATGCTCTGTAGAGTTGACATCATAACCTTAAAGGTATTGTTCATATTGTAGCATTGTTATTCATCGTCTGTTTCTGTTTTGCTTTGCCGTACTTGATTTTGATGTTGCCTTTACCAAAAATGAATTTTATATCAAAGGAACTCTTTTATATAAAATGCATAAACTGCTTTCAACTTGCCTTTCTACTAGGTCCAACTCCTTTAAGCCCATGTGCTTTCATTTTATTCATTCAGCAAATTACGGAACTGAGATATAGGTATTTCTTTCTGATGTTGAGTTGATTATTTAAATATTTTCAAAGTTCATGATTTCTAAGATGATGTTTTTGCACATTTGTGAATGAATTCTCATTCTCCTTTCTACTACAATGTTCTCAGATAAACGATATTCTTTTTTCCACACTTTCAATTATCATGTTCTATTTTATAAGTTTAACTTAACTTCATTTTCAGTCGATGTCATGGCAGAAACCAAAGCTTTGTCAAACCAAGTTGGTCATGTCATTCTGGTATTATCTGGAAAAGGTGGAGTTGGAAAATCTATGGTGGCTTGCAACCTAGCACGGACCCTATTTAATACCGGGAAGAAAGTTGGTCTGTTGGATGTCGATCTTTGTGGGCCAAGCATTCCGCGTTTGATGGGAATCGAAAATCAAGAAGTAAGGAAATGTCCTGAAGGATGGGTTCCCATTTTCGCTGGCTCTGAAGGGCGACGGGAGGACTTCAAAGTGATGTCTATTGGTTTCTTATTGAGTAACAAGGATGATCCCATTATCTGGCGTGGGCCAAAAAAGAATTCTATGATCACTCAACTCCTAACTGAAGTATTTTGGCAAGTAAGTCAATATCGCAAGCAACTTCTATTTACTTACCTTGAATGATAATTTTCTGTTACGAAATTATGTTGGAACAACATATTCAGAATGAACACATCATTCGAAATCGACAATGAAAATGAAAGGTTTTGTATTGGGGACGATTAATTCCAAATGTCAATTGTAATTTCCAAATGATAATTCATTACATTGCGGGCAAATCAACCTGCATGTCATGCTAAAGCTCTATGAAATTACTGCGATTCATTAAAACAATTACAACACATACTTGTTTATTAAGTATGTTGTTACGTGCCATATTTGCAGTATACTGTTTTTTCCTACTTCACCCCTTGACGAAGAGCGAAGCTCGAAACCGGTCGAGATTGTAAATAGTTATAACTTCTGTCGGTATTACACTATACAAAGAGCGCACAAAAAACTCTTTCTGAAATTGCGAAGATTCATCTCCTGCTAGCCGACATTCTATATATTTTGTTTTGTCCACGCTGCCTCCCTGGAGAGCATTTGCGACAGACTGAATTTCACTTGATTCATGCAAGCGAATTCACAATTGACAAGAAACTTAATTCAATGGAACTTTCACACAAAGCAATATAAATAAGTACTCGTATGAAAGTAAAATAACAATAAATGCCGAAGCAAGGTTGATAATCCATGTCTATCCTCATTATCCTTTCTTGATATTTAATGTTTTACTATCTTTTATGATTATCGCACATCTTAGATAGCTTTAGAAGTAAAAAAACACAAAAATTAATTAGAGTCACACGTGCACGCCCTTAACTCTCCTGAGAACATAGAGGCGCCACGCCTCACACCAACTTTTATTGTAGCTCCTTCTTTACAGCAGCCATGGTTATGTGATCTTCTGTTACTTTGTCATTGAGTATTTGACCTTTATAAATGCATCTGTCATTTTGAAACCTACAATTAATCAAATACGAGGGTCATGTCAAAAGTCCGTGCCGAAATTTTAAAGCTCCGATATCATTGAAGTGATCGAGTTCATATTTCACCCTGTCAATCTTACATAGATATCTAGCTCACATACAAAAATTCAGCGCGTTCATAGCTTTTGCTTTTGAATGAGAGATCGATTAAGATACGTGGCTACCTATTGAAATTACCTACGTTGAAATTCAAATTTTTAAACTTTACAATGACAGAACATCATTCACTGAAACGATGAACAATCACAATAATGGAGTTCACTGCTGAGGAGCAACGATCGTTCATCAAAATTCAGTTCTCGAGAAATGTCAGCGTACAGGAAATCACAGCGCAGCTCTCAGAAGCATGTGGAGAAGATGCCTTCAAAGAAAGAACAGTGAGAAAATGGGTGTCCCGATTCAAGACTGGTGAGAGCTCAACGGCAGATTTTTCTCGTTCTTTAAGACCGCCCACTGCAGTGGTTCCGGAAATGGTGAAGGTTGTGGAAGAGAAGATGTCTAATGATCGTCGTTGGACTTGCGAGGAGTTATCCTCAGAATTGGGTGTTTCTGAGAAGTCCATCCACCAAATTCTCACTGAAGAACTCAAGATGCGCAAAATTTGTGCTCATTGGGTCCCTCATTGCCTCACACAAGAGCAAATGGATCGTCGATTACGAATTTCTCGTCAACTTCGACTTCGATATCGGCGCGAAGGTGAAGACTTTCTTCGTCGTATCATCACACTCGATGAAACATGGGCGAGATGCTACGAGCCGGAACTGAAGAGCCAGTCTGCAGAGTGGAGGCGTGAAGGTTACCCAACACCAAGGCCGAAGAAGTTTCGCCAAGGTCCTTCGAAGATTAAGGTTATGTTAATTGTTGCCTACGATATGGAAGGCATTTTGTTGGTGCATTCAGTGCCTCCAAAACAGACTGTGAACGGCGCTTATTATCGACGATTTCTCCAGAAACACCTACGAGCTGCCATCAGGAAGAATAGACCTCAACGACTGGATGACGTCATCATTTTGCATGACAATGCGTCATCACATTCAGCTCGAGCTGTTCAAGAGGTAATTGATGGTTATGGCTGGGAAACCTTGCCGCATCCTCCCTACTCTCCCGACCTCAGCCCCTGTGACTTCCATCTCTTTCCTGCCTTCAAGTGTCCCATGAGAGGAATTCGCTTCGAGTCTCTGGAAGCGGTTGTTGCGTCTGCCGACCGCTGTATACGAGATGTGGTCATTTCAAATCCTACTGGGGGCATTCAACAGTTACCAGATCGTTGGAATCGTGTAATTGAGTCGGCAGGAGACTATTTTGAAGGATTTTAATATAGAATACGTTGTTCTAATAGTTAGTTTTACTTTACACATCATCGGCACGGACTTTTGACATGACCCTCGTATTTTTATTCAGTATTTTGTGCAACTATGATACTTTCTGCGCTCATAGAGGCCTTGCGCCTCTAGTAGGATTTCAGTTGCATATGGTGCAAAATCGATAGCATCTTCATATCAATATGCTATCTATCGGCCGTAATTAGCAAGCAGTGTAGCAAACACTGCCAATTCATTGAAAGCTGTTTTTCAGTCTGTCTAATAAGGAATTTCCACCTCATTTCCACCTTTACGGAATTCATAGCCAGTCGACACTGATCTGTAGGCCTACATGCATCCCTCTTCGGCTTCTCGCAACGAATGGTATCTGGTTTTATGCGCAATAAAAGTGTTGATTCATTTGTCAGCTAAGCATCGCAGTTGTGCACGGGATGATAGAAAACCACAGATCATCCTCGATTATACAGCTCGAGCAAGGGTGAGGTTGATGCATTAGATCAGATGGTAGCGACCACGTGCTCGAGCAACAAGCTAGGCGATAGCCAATGCGACTTTTCTTTCATATTCTTGATGATGCCACTTTGAATTCCTATATTATTTGGACAAAATTGTCCGTCTTGAAATCTGGGAAATTTTAAAATGGAGATTGTTTCTAGTCAACCTGTCGGCGGTTCTCTGCGAGAACACACTGAAAGGAGAGCTGCAGCAACGAAATCTATGGTACCTGGCAGCTATCGAGCACGTTGGTGGTGAAGTTTCTTCCAGTCAAGCATGTGGTGACGATTTTGCAAGAGGAATCTGCCAGTTATTGTCCCACAAAAAAACCAAGTGAAAGTACGACGTTTTCGGTACAACATCTTTGTTTGCAAAAACCATTCACAACATCTCTGCAATAAGTGCTCTCAATAGTGTTTCATGTTTGATTCACTATGAAAGACATTTCTCAGTCTCACTCTCATCATGTGCAACACATAAAAAGGACCGTTCCTCAAGACGCTTTATCATTTCAAAACGCCGTACATAAGTTAAGTATCAAGTTCACTTTTGTAGTTTTCAACATGCCCATGTTTGTTGCGCAATGATAAAGATAAGCATCGTAGGTAGCTGAGAGCTACTGCTGTAAGACATTTATAGGCAAGTTGAGGGATGTCAGGCAGGTAGAAACTGTCGACTAACGCTATGGTTTGAAGAGAGGATGCATAGGAAGGTGAGGCGTACTAATTTGTTTGTTAAAAAGCAAATCTAAATGGCGAGGCCCAAGGTCTCTATGTGCGCAATAAATGTTACTTCTCTAAGTGCGCAGTAGGAGGGTTAAGGAATAGTGCATCAATCAATGATTTATTTGTGAATGAATAAATGGAATTTACGACCAGTTTGTTGATAGGTAGACCTATATGATTATCCTTTAACCTTACAGGATCTGGATTTCCTCGTAATTGATACTCCTCCGGGCACCTCAGATGAAATCATCTCTGTTGTTGAGAAACTGAAAATTGAATTTAACTCGAGTTCGTCTGTCAGTCCATTTGGTGGAATTTTGGTTACGACACCCCAAAATGCATCACTTGCTGATGTCCGGCGTCAGTTTACTTTTTGTCAGAAGACTGGATTGCAGGTCATTGGCTTGGTGGAAAATATGGCGTTCTTTGAGTGTCCTCATTGTTCTGTGCGTAGTGTTGTAATCGCATATAACCCATTTTTAAATCAGTCAATTTTGAATAATAGTGCTGTTTTGATTGCAGGATTGTACGAACGTCTTCTCTTCGGGAGGAGGGGAATCATTGTCACAGCTGAAGAACATTCCTTTACTTGGTGAGTAGGAAATTCTACATGGTCTGACAATTTCAGTGGTAAGGGTAACATGGCACTTTAAAGAAACCGGGAACTTTTTCAAGAGAGTTCTGTAGACACCCTGTGTAATCTCTAGTGAGAGCGGCGGTGCCTCCCGAGGCGGACAGACTCGAACTCTGGACTTCCTGCACTTCCGCACCGAAGTACCGATATTGTTCACTCTCTTCACGTGAATCGATTGTTGATAGGTATTTCTTGATCAAAAGTACTTTATGAAGTGAATGTTGGTGTTGTCGCTTTCATGAGTCGATATGTCAACTTGTATATTCTTGTTTTGACACTGTTGCAAATGTCTAAAAACTGACGATGTGCTTGTAAAATTACCTTCTTTTTATCCCTGAAGCAGTCTGAGGGCGAAAATTTGGGCACCATGTAAAAAGCAGAAAGGCTTCTTCAATTTCTATAGAACAACCTGCTGTTCAAATGGAGCTACAAAATTTAATCTAATATTTTTTCTAGATAGCATAAATGATACACATGCATGATATTATGCAAAATGCGAGTTTAATTAATAGCACTTGAATGTCGTAGAAAGAACAGGGCTATCATGATCGCTCATCTTTTAAACAACAAAAACCTGATTTTTGCTGTTCATTCGAAAATCGCTATTAATAAAAGAAATGATTCGTCGCTTACAATTGTGGACAAGGTTTAGCGTGGTTTTGATATCTCATTCAAAGCAAATGCCTACAAGGCAATATTTAAGCATTTATATGCATCACTTATTTACAGTAGATTAAAAGGAGATTTTGCAGATATTTACTGACCATTGCAAAGCTACGTATGAAAAATTAATAGTTGGCCCAGGAGCCCTTTCTTCCGCAATGAAAAAAATAACCAATTATTACTAAGTTTAATTAATAAATGATTAAAATTTTAATCTAGTAATCATAACATCATTGACAAAGCAAGGAGCGAAAATTTGGTAAATTATTTGTTTTTTTATTGCGGAAGAAATAAGTCCAACTACTAATTTTTGATCAAGACAGTGTTTAATAGCTCGGACAGGCGCCTATGGAACACAGGCGCGAAACTCAGGATAAGAAAGGAGTTTTCAGTTTCATGCCGAAGTAGACAAATAAGTCCATATCATTTGATAACACTAAATGAAGCAATGACATTTATGATTATTTATCTTATTGCTCGGCAACATTCATTGCATTACCATGATTGACCAAAGTGGCAAAGTGCTTCAAATGAGCTTAATTCCATATTGCATTCTGATGTAGAATAAGCTATATATTAAAAGCCATCAATAAGCATTGAATGGCAAAATAAAATTTCAGATAACTATCGAATTTAAAACAATATAAAAAAGAATTTCATTGTGGACCAATTGCCAGTTCAAGTTTTGATTAATGAGGTTTTTCAAGGGATGAAGTTTACACTGTATCTACGAGGGCTAGTCAATAAGTCTTGGACATTTGAAATTTAAAGCAAAGCAGTTTGCTATGATTTTTTTATTCAAAGAAAAACAATGACAAGTGAACGTCTGCAAGCCCTCTATGTAATCGCCTTTACTGCGGATCACACTTTCCCAAATTTGAGGCAGTTTTTCTATGCCATCCAACCTTTCGCTGTTCAAAGACCGAGTCTGGGCCTTCACTGCCACCGACAAGTCTTCCAACGTCGCGTATCGTTTGCCTCTCATGGGTTCCTTCAGTTTAGGAAACAGGTTGAAGTCTGGCGGACTTAGATCCGGACTGTAAGCGGGATGCGGCAAAACTTCCCAACCCATAGAGTCCAGGGTTTCAGTCACATGCTGTGCTGTATGGCATCGGGCATTGTCGTGGAGAATGAGAGGCTGCAGAGAAGGTCTTTTCCTCCGTAGGACATTCTTCAGTTTTTTGGAGATGAAATCGGCGCAGTATTCCTTGTTGACGGTCTGTCCAATGGGGACGGCATCGGCAAGAATGATTCCAATGTGGTCATAAGCAAAGATCATCATTTGCTTCACCTTGTTCTGCTCACGTCGAAACTTTTGAGGGCGTGGGGAATCCGGACTTCGCCATTCACTCGACTGTCGCTTCAATTCTGGTTCGTACGATCGAATCCATGTTTAATCAATCGCAACAATCCTTTCCAGGAAATCTTCGCCTTCTCTCCGATATCTTCGACGCAACTACATAGCGATTCTGTAGCGGGAAAGCTTTTCTTCGTCCTTTAGGCGGTGTGGTACCCATCGAGGCGTAACTTTACGCTTACCAAGATTGAGGGTGAGAATCTTGTAAGCAGACCCGTGACTTGTACCAAGTTCTGTGGCTACTTCATCGCAAGTTATCCGTCTGTCTTCGTCCAACAACATTTGAACGCACTCCTCGTGTGCCTCATCAGTTGCTGATAATGGGCGGCCGCTGCGGTCTTTGTCTTCGATCGACAGATCACCGTCTCTCAGCTTCTGCATTCATAGAGTGACATTCGAGCGGTCAACAGCCTCTTCCTTGCATGCTTCTTCCAATGCTGCATGGATTTCACACGGGCGCTTGTTTCTTGTGAACTTGATCTTCACGTAAGCGTGCTGCTCTTGACGCGGAAGCATTTTTAGTGAATAACCACTTGCAGACAGACTTTGATTGTTCGTGAGTAAGATTCATGACAGCTGCAGTCAAGAGTGATAGAGAGCTAAATGAGATTTCTCTTGTGCGTTATGAAGCAGATGTTAGCCTGTTCAAAATTTGGTATTGTGATCGCTGAAAGTGCTTTTAAACGAATTTTGCAAACAAATATGCAAGACTTATTGACTAGCCCTCATATTTTGCTTGGATACGTAAGTCGTCACGCTATTATATTCCACTATCCCACTAAATGTTATGCAAGTAAAAAGGCATCGATAATATTATCGAAGTATATTGGTGGCTGAGAATATCTTGTCCATGGATGGGAGGGACTGTTAGAAATGACAGAGGAAGTTCGGGATTGAAAATGTTCTACTCTGCGCACACATTTGACAGAATATCTTGGCGTGCCTAAGAAAACCGGTCAGTGTGACGAGCTTGAAAATGAAGTGCCGCTTCTAGTACTGTCAACTGAATGGATGTTGCTTTTGATTGACTATTCCCATAGAATATATATTCTATTATTAGTTACGCTGGAACATGCGCCTTGGCGTCGACAGCCCAAGAAAACATCTAACTCCCCTCTGGTGGTAGTAAGATAATCGAGAGAACAGTGATCGCAGCATGGCAGAAGAACAATGAATGAATTTGAACCAGTATATTTGTATTGTATAAATCAGAGATAGTTTCATCGTTGTTACTTAGGCATGCAAGAATTTCTGCAAGTTTGAGTCTATCAATGAATTTTATCCCCTAGGTGAAAAATCATGCATTACCGTTACCTGATCATGAAGTATTGTAAAATTATGGAATAGCATAGAACATGGAGTTTTTATCATCCCGCACTCACTGAAGGTCTTGATTTTTTGATCTGTGAGTTTCGTGGTAATTCACGTTTACTCTAAAAGCTGAAAATATAAATCAAATTAGCCATGATATTTGATAAAAGTTCAATACAGAATTTTTGCCTTTTACTAGGAGGAACAGTGCTGACCTAGGCGTGAGATCATAAGGTTACAAAAGGCATAGAGAGTAAGGCTTAAGCTTTTGTTTAGCATTTGACTTACATTTCAGGATTTTTTAGTGACATTCGTTCAAAGGCTACATCAATATTAACTTTTCATTCTTGAAACGCTTAAAACTTCGACTCCAAGACCCAAATTTTTCAATCTTGGACTTGGTTTTTTCCCTAAGTTAGTGGAGTTCGCAACCAACCCCAGGTCTTTACCTGAACTTACTGAGAAGCATGATGTGCTCTACTAAATGTGTGTTAGTGTGCACATGCAGTTTAATACTTGCTCTTGTTTGACCGCGAAATTGTGTTAAAGATAATGCTTATTGTTAGATATAACATAAAAGTTATTTTCTTTTTCTTAGATAATGTTTCGAACCCTGAAAATAGTCCAGAATTAAGCAATGACGAATCTCAACATATTTTAAAAGAAATTGTCTGTGAAATGGACCTTGTGTCAGTGTATTTTCTTAGGCTGTAATCTGCGGACTCAGACGGGGTGTTGCATGTCAACTCAATGAGAAAATCCTATCAAGTTCGAGTTTGCGTAAATGATTTGCTGTTGCACATTTCAATAAGGGGATGAATGTTTTGTTTACAATGAGGAAAATTGATAAGGAAACTGTGTCGCAAATTGTGAATTTTGACATGAGAATTATATTAATTATTTTTTGTTGTGGACTAATTCTAAACATTTGTTATTTCAACAAATTATTACACGTGATTGGAATGGTTGTGTTTACGCAAGATCCACATTGTCACGTTTACCCACATGTGCATTTCATCGTTTCAGTGCACTTTTCTGACTAACTTCATGTTATCGCAAAATGCAAATAAAAACCTTGCATAGTTTGATGGTTCAAATAATCCGATATTTCGTTCAGTAAAAAGTCAGTTGATCCGAAACATGAAGTCGATCGTTTCAGGCATCCTGTCAGTGGACGTTGTTGTGTAAACCTTAAAATTCAATCATGGAAAAATGTAAAGCAGACAAGCGAACGTTAATTAAACAAATTAACGACACTTCAGTGCCAGAAACCAGTTGTCAAAAATCCATGCGGCTTGATTTTGGACTCTATGTATATTTATATACACCTAATACGTTGCAAGTGCATCAATTTCACAAAACTTTCAGCTGCAAAAAACACCACCGTACGCTGTACTTGCAAGACTTGCTGAGAACATACAAAATGTGGAAAACATAGGGGACCTTAGGTTGAATGTCTCTACAAGAGCCTCGCCTATACTCTGTCTTGATATTGATAAAATGTTATGTGGCAAAACGAATGTTTTCTAAATATTCCATTGCTTGAATTAATTGTTCTAAATTATATCTTTTATTCTTTAATTAAAATAAAGAAATTAAATAGAATCGTCTATCTGGTGCCGAGCAAGTAGTTAATGCAGTGCAAATCAATGTTACTACTGCTATTTTCATACACCACGATTTATCGTTCGTGTTTCGAGTGTTGGACGTCGGCAAACGTCGGTCCGGTCTGATGGCGGTTCTGCACGCATTCCGATCTTGATCGTCGATGCGCCCAAGGTTTAGCGCCTTGAAGTCGGCTCGCACCTTGTCGCACCACCTCTTTCTTCTTCGGTCGTCCCCTTGGCTTGCGCCCTTCTATAATAATGTCCTTCTATTTTGCAATGTCTATGATAATTGATTGATTGGTTCAATGTCTACCTGGATGGAATTTCTTCAATCTTGTTAGTTGATTTCCGAATGTTTTGCATTCTGTCATTGAATTCGATTCCAATGGATTTGTGTGACTGAAGTCATCATGATTTAATACTATCAGAAATCAATCGAATTCTTCGGTTTTTTGCTTAGGACTAAAAATTTAGGACATCGCAAAAGCGCAAATCGTAAAGCTGGAATTAATAATTATCACCGATAGTGGTGATACTCCAAATCGGAGAATTTTATTTTCAAACTTCCTTTTATGTTTTCCTGTTTCAGCTCGAGTTCCGATCGTGCCAAGGATAGGAGAAGCATTGGATCGTGGGTTACATGTTGGCGATGAAGGCGTGAAGGATCCTATTTTGTCAGCATTGATCGGCGTGTTAGATGAGCTGGACACTCGTTGGCCAAATCAGCGTCGATGATTGACACGTGTCTGTAACAGGTTGCAAACAGCATTTGGCTTGACATAGGCCGGTAATCAAAGCTCGGTGTTATTTCAGGATCAATATCGGAAGACCTTTCTGTACACCAGTAATGGCTTACCGTTAGGGAAATGCAGGTATTGCGCAATCATTGATTCACCTGCGAAATTCTCAGACTATGTTATTGTGATTGTTTAACTCATGACATTCATTCGACGTACTATTCCTTTGCATCATGTTTGTGTTGGCGCTCTCAATCTTTGTCCTCTCTGCTGCGTTTACTGAAGCCATGTAAGCTATGACAATCGTTTTTTATGTCTTTCGGCAAAGTATTGCTTGCTGTTCAACTTATTTTGGGATTAACGTGAAGACTATTTAACTTGAAAACTTATTGTTGATTGAACCTAAGTGCGATGTCAGTCTGCGGTTGTTAATGAGCAGATTGGGTATTTCCGAAATATGAACATGTCACAGAATTTTGTTTCGGTTGCGCGCTATGCGCATTCATAGAACCAGTAGGCCTAATATTAAATGGAACGCTGATAGCTGTAGTTTCGAGGTCGCCTAGTACAACGAAAAAGTGATATTGTGTGCTGTATGAATATACATATCTTGTTTATGATCTTCCGCAGAGAAGACCGATGCATCGATGTGGGTGTATGTATAGTAGTGAGTGGTTTGAGGCTGCAATAGAATGTTTTTGTGCCAAATTTTTGAAACTTGCATTTGATGACATTTGGAAGCTTTCAGATCAATATATGTTTTTAATTTCAATGTTGTGTTTTCTATCATAATTATGTAGATAGATGGTGGTAGAGGTGCCCTTGAGATGATAGCTGTTGATAGCAGTCGTTGCGCTTGGTATATGTGTAATTATAGAGAGGTAGGACAATGGCACTCAGCCGAAAGGTTACAAAGATAGACAATCAGTATTAGACAATGTCAGCGTCTCGTTTGATGAGACAAAAGTACATAATGTTTCAAGAAGCAACTAATGCATTTGAAGAAAATGTCTATCAATTTCAGTGGCTTTTGAAGAGGTATGATTCTAAATCTAATTTTCCCAACTTGCATGGGCAAGGGAGGCAATTATGAAGCAAATGTATTTGAACTGCTTTCAAATCTGTAGCTAAATCAGAAATTGACACGACAACATGTTTCTTACGACAAATATTGACTCTGATTATCTTTTGCTCTACATGAGAACGCTCCATGTTCAAGGACGGTTCTTTATCAGAAGCGCGGTAATACCTCGTTATCAAGTGGGAAAAAGAAACCAAGCGTTAGAGGAAGGAAGAATGTGAGTCCGATGTCTGCGGCGTATGCATCTGGCTGCAATAGGATATGTGATGTAGGGGAGAGTGGGGCAGAACGTAGCACTTCGATTTCATTTGTGTATCAAGAGCACTTAGTATAGCAAGGCAAAACACTAGTGATTTTGATATACTCGCCACATTCATTTTTTGCTAATGCATGAATTTGAGTCTTGTTTTTCTAAATAATCGTTTTTTGAGGTTTTTGATATAACTTTTGAGACCTAGAATATAAGGGAAATCAATACTTTGTAATCGATTTGATATATATCTAATGCCAAATTCTATTTGTACCGATTATGAAGATATTTCATTCTTGTTTAGAGCCAACTGGAAGCAAAAGTAATTTGAAAATCACTCAAGGCGTCGTGAATGGGGCAGAACGGAACACAGTGTTCCGTTCTGCCCCGCGGTGTTTTATACTTTCCACAAACTACTAGCACGTTTCATGTGGTCAAAATTATTGCGTTAATGTAGCAGTTTTACTCGTAGTTCCTCATGAATAAAAATACATAAAATGAATAGCTTCAAATTCACATGTTCCCATTCAGTCGCATGCTGTACATAATTTTAATTTCTCTATAGTTCTGTTTCTCAGACTAATATACCAACACTAGCAAGCTTTTGTTCTCAATATGATAAATTTCTTTGTAAAGCAATATTTATTATTCATCAGCGAAATAGCAACAGTGCTGTGGTAATGGTGCGGAATTATACAAGAAAGACTACGCAAGGAAACTGGAGCTCAGACTCTATGAAACAAGCCATAGAAGATGTGAATGATAAGAAAGTAAGCATCAGCCAAGCTTCGAAAACTTAATGGATTCCGATAACAACCCTTCATCGCCACCTGAAGGGAGATATTCAGCCAATGGGACGATTTCACCTTGTGTTCCCTATAGGGAACTATAGTGACTTTGAGAATATCTTGGTGCAGCATTTGTTGAGTTTGAATGAACAATTCTACGGCTTGTCGACAAAAGATGTGCGGTGTATCGCATATGAGTTAGCGAAATCATTGAATTTAAAACATCCATTCAATAACGAAAAGGAAATTGCAGGCAAAGTCTGGGTGATATCTTTCATGAAAAGAAACGATTTAGCTATCAGGAAGCCTGAACCGGCTAGTGTTGCAATGGCAGCGGGATTCAATCATCAAGTTGGTAATTTTTTCGAAATATTGGGGGCATGTTTAGATTCCCATGAATACGTGCCCCATCAAATGTGGATGAAAGTGGATTAAGCAATGTCCAGCCACCTAATACCATAGCTAAAAGAGGAGCAAAGCAAGTGGCAAAAATTACAAGTGCTGAAAAGGGGAAATTAGTTATGTTGGTGTGTTCAAAACTGTACCGGTACTATCACGTAGCCTATACCTAACTTTCAGTAGGAATCTAGCCTTTTTAATTAGGTCTACATAAATAATAAATTGAGCCAAATCTCAATAAATTATTCTAAAATATGTAATAGAAACATGCATGTTATAATGTGTATAAGCGATAAATTATGATACAAACATGCATAGCAAAACATGTTCCGTTCTGCCCCTCCTATGTGTTATGTTCCGCCTCACAGTGTTCCGTTCTGCTCCACACAATGTTACATTTTGCCCCACCGGGTGGGGCAGAACGGAACACATGACAGTTTCACCATTTCCTCGATTTTTACTTGAGCATCCTTGCTTGTTTTTGCATTATACAACTGCTGATAATAGTACTAACGGTTAACTGTGAAAATATGGTAAGAATAATTGAAGTAGGGACGAATTAAAGTTAAGTGTTCCGTTCTGCCCCACCGTCCCCTATAACACGTGACTTTTATGTAGTCTCCTCGAGTTGAACGAGCTCAAAGAAAGACCAATTAAGTTCGCGCCCTCTAAGAAAAGTGGCGAGTTATGTTTTTTCAGGCTAGAAAACAAAGCTGCCGGTAGTCGTGAAGTTCAATAATTCAAGGACAAACACCAAAATCAAAAAATTGGAAAGGAATGTTCTACATTCGTGCAAAAAAATTAGTACATGATGACACCTGAGTTGCGCGTCCTATTCGAAGTATGCACAGTAGGCCTATTGTGCTAATTGTTAGAAATTTTAAATTCGCAAGATCTATTGAAACATTATACTGATTCGTTTTATTGGATGAAACAGGAGCTCTATGAAAGCGTTAATGCGAATCTCATAAAGGTCTACCGGAGTTCATCAATAATTTTCTATCACAAGTCTTGAATTTGAACAATTGAGAAAAAATGTGATGTTACTTGCGGTGTACCCAAGTATCGGTAAATTGTTTATATTCGATAAAATTGCAATTCATTAGTGAATGTCACATGCTGTCTTGTTGAATGAGATGAAAAGCTATATTGATCACTTAGGCTAGGGCAAAGGTGTATACTGTTGTGTTTGTGAGCGGCGGAGATTTTGATAGGGATCTGCAGGATTACATCAAAGTTTGATCCGATCAGCGGAAGCACTTAGACCATGTTGATAATTAACCATTATCAACCATTATTAATAAAAAAATATTGTTTTCTATCTCATTCAATAAACATACTTCTAGACAAATAACTGAATTAGATCTAGTCGTGAGGTCGCATAAAAGCTATTCGAGTAGTCATAAGAATAATGCATTTTTGTCGTCGTGGAATGACGACTTTCATATTTTGCCTATTTTGATGCTGATATTATGGTATCTTACAATGCTTTTAGAAGTTGTTCGCAGATGTTTTCATGGACAGTATACTCACAGTGTATAAACTGAAGTAAACTTATTTCGTTGACGAACCATTTTGGTGGAATGATGCAAATGAAACACCTAAATTTTGTCATGTTATTCAATTGAAAAAGTCTGCTCTCTACAAAACTTATTCCATAAGTAAAGACAACGAATGTTGCATCAGAGTCCTCCTTTACAACTATGTATTGCCAATTCGGACACTCTACCTTGAAGAAATTGAAGATTTTTAATTGTCATGGAATGACAAAAATAATGCCATAGAATGATGTTTAGGGTTTCCAATAGTTAACTTTACTTTCTGAAACAATATTATTATTCCATGAGCAGATGAGTGATTGCAGAAAAAATTATTTTATCAGGATACTTTTTGCATTAATGTACAACATTTGGATTCTATATGGCTACACAAGCTTTTGTTTGTAGGCCAACAAAAATTTCAAAAACATCAAAATTATGTCATTTCACTCATTTGACAAATTCCGCTCTCTATAAAGCTTGTCCTATTAATATAGACAAATGATACACCAGAGTTATTCTTTACAACTGCATTTTATTGATTATTTGTCAGACACCTAAACTTCTGAAAAAATTGAGAATTACGTTTTATATGGAATGACGTTTTGGCTTTCCTTAAATTAGCAAATTTACGATTTCTCTGTACAACAAGTACATTGAAGTGATCATACGACAGATGATGTTATCTCAGCGTTTGCATTGATCAATGCATCAGCTGGATTCTCTTCGGGTACACGATCTGTTTACAGGTGGGCCTCCATGCACGAAGCCAAAAAGAATGAGATTAAAATCAAAGTCAAACTGTGTACAAGCAAGATAACATACATTAAAATAAAAACTGCCTTACTCATCTTCGATATAATTCGCGGCGAGCATTGAAGAAATCGGAAGAAACAAGTTTTTTGCTCAGGTTGAAGAAGAGAGTATGTTCTTTAAAAACAATTGAAAGAAGTCCAAAGAAAGAGACCAACATAACACTAAAATGTCTGATGGTAGGATCAGAGAGCAAGATTCCACCTCATCAATGAGCGGTAACCTAAAGCTTGTCATGGAAACCGTGCATACATTCCATCGGCAAGCAGGCAGCTCAACGCGTTAGCAATCTCTATCCTGCCAGTAGCTATCTTCCACTTATCTGCTATCTACACAAGTCCATTATTCGTTCTTTGATGGCGTGGGATCTTTCTCTCTGCTTACTGTTATTATTGTTTGTGTGGTCTAAGTCACGAACATGCTTGTAATGTACAGCCATACAGCCTGGTGATGCAGTTTTATGTATATTATTCTGCCTACACACATTTAGTGACTTGATTATAATAAGTGTTCATATCATAAAAAGAATTAATACAAGCTTTCACTAGAAGGAAAGATGTTCATTCGTGTACATGTACGTATAAACGTCACATTCAAATTTCAAATACTTGATTGTGTTGAATGAGTTATAGGCCTATCTGTTGAAACTTCATATTGTATTTTATAATACCTATCGTAACTACTTGTATAGTTGCATTTAAAGTGCTAAGATTATAAATTGATAATAAATATCCATGCATTGCATTATTTGCACACATCAAATTTTATGAAATCTTTCAATTATATGAGCCCATATTAACAAAGACTGAAATGAAATGAGCAGACCCCTTTTGAATTACGTACCACAAAGACCGAAACTTTCGTATATTGTCATGAACATGCTGAGAAAATAGCTAGTGCTTGGATCAAATTTTCTTGTTGGAAATAAGCCTTAACTTTTGTCTTATTTTGATGAAATCTCTTTTTCCGGATTTTTTACAGTCATGGGTTTTCATCCCTGGGTCACATGTAATCTGCAATTTTAGTTGTGAATGCGGAAGCAGTTACAGCGGCCGACATCGGAAACTGAGTGTTGAATTCAAACAGCATTTACCTCGTTGGCATGTAATTAGCTCAACTCGCAATCTATCCTCATCCATTTGTGCACATGGTGATTCATGTGTTCATTTGTTGGCAACAGGTTTTCATGATATTTTTTGATGTGTTCTTCCTGCAAAATTCTACGTATTCTGGAAGCACTTCTCATTCTTTGTCGTAAACCTGGATTTCGTATAAAAAAACAATTCTTTTAGTCTTCACCCTGCTATTACCGTGGTTATTGACAGTTCGGCAGTGCGTTTTTGAGTTGTGTTCCCAATTCTACGCTGTCATCGCACATGAATAGACTACGAAAACTCTCGAGCATTACTTTATCATTGCATTGTTAAAATTTTGGTTTTCATCGCCTTTGAACATTGCTTTGTATCAATGAATTGGGCGACTTCCTATATTTTTTGTAAATGGAAAGAAAGTAGCACCGCATATCCATTTATAGTGTACCCATATTTTGGCTAGTATGTTGCGCAGCAGGTATTATTCAGTAGTTCTTTTAAAATATAGGTTTTAGTTGGAATTGGGAAGCATACACGCGTTTTTCTTATCTGCATCATACAGAAATCAGGTGAGATGCTTGTTACATTTTAAATAGGGTCCATCTTATTGACTGAGGAACATCCTCGACCGAATGATTATACCCGCGGAGGCCCTATCAGGGCTGGCTTGACGGAAAAGTAAAGACGGATTTGGTTTTGATCCTTTTATAATTTCTTTGGGTAGTGTAAAAGTTTGACCATAAATATAATCAGATCAGTGTTGTTGTCAACAATAATGCGTAATTGCATATATTTTCTAATTCCATAGGAAACCTATTGCTGATTTTTAAGTTTATTAGGAATCGAGTGATTTGTAATTTATTGCTACAATGCTTGCAATGGCATGATGCAGTAGGCTTTCAGTTCGCAGTCTTTGACGAGGCAACTTTGGTCGACGAGCATCACATGAAGAGACTATGAACCACGCACAGTTTGTAATGTGACCTTGACTCTTCTTTTTAGAGGCACATATTCAAGTACAGATACTCAATGTAGCACTATTGAATAATAGAAAAAATAATGTAGAGGCGTATTATATCATCAACATCAACACTATAATGACTAGATTTTGAGATGTAGAACATAAGCATGATCATTGAAGTAACTCTTTGACGTATTAGAACAATGTTTTTAAGGTGGATCATATGATTAAAAAGTGGGCCTTCTGGTTTTGCAGGAAAGTCCTAGGCCTAGCTAGCTTTTGAAAGTGTGATCGATGAGTGAAAGTGTATTCGTAGATTTAGTGTGAAAAATAATCTAAGGTGGGTAAGGTGAATAACCCACCTAACAGACTTAGAGCTCTACAGTCTTGAATTTTTGATTAAATGCTATGAATTTATATTCAAATTATCTATTTCTGGTGCAGTTGACATGTGTAAGAAGCTCATGTCGATTATTGCAAAACTTTTGGTGTGCGAGCAAAAAGATGAAAAATCACCGAATGGGCCTTATTACCGACACGTGTAGGTAATAAGGCCCACTTTTTGTTTTATTCAATGTCTTCAATTTACGTAGCTTATAAGTCATTTCTAACATCTCGCTATATACAATGGACTACATTCACCTTCTGGTGCGCAAATAGGTGTAATGAGGTTAGATCTAATATGTTCCTGTAATTCAGAGTTATGACTATTTAAGCAACATCCTATGTAAAAAAGAAAAACCAAAATTGTTCATTGAAATGCATCGACTTTTATTGAAAAACAAAATTAAAAGATATTTTTAATACGAGGAAAAAATAATTACTGATGGTCCTTCTATTTGGTAACCATATGGATATGATCTCTCTATTGTATTGTCAATCATAAACACAGACTTTATAGGCCTTCACTGGAACAGTCAGAGCAAGCAAATAGGAACTCATCTTCGTCACTTCCATGACTTAAACCAACACAATCTTTGTGTACCCAATCAGTCATCACATGCCATACACTGTCTCATAGGCCTATTTAACTTTTCATCCTCCTAACAAATTTTGCAATACCACGATTCATTGCCAGCTTGCTCAGCTTTTCTACAACCAAGCTTAGGCCTACTGCTTTCATTCTTGGATGGAACAGGTGTTTGCTGAAAGCGCTTTTTATTAGTACAAAGTTCTTTTGTAAGCAGTTGTGCTTTGTAAGTAAGATGCGCTTACGTCTACGTGGATCTGACTTTTGTTGGATTTTCGGAGTACTGATTATACTGTGATTGGCCCGGGCCTTATTACCAGCATTTTGTATGGGCCTTATTGGCTACATTGACATCGTTTTATAATCATTGTTTTTTCGCACTTTCTCGAACTCAAAAATCAAACTACTATATAAAGTCATGGAGAGGATACGCCAGAGATAATTTTCCATGGTAAGAGCTCATCTACACCAATAATTAGTGTCATGAAATCCTTGAACAAATGAAGAGCAAATATTAGATCAAAGAAGAAATTTGAATGTACTTTTTTTGAGATGCTGTAGAATCTGATCCACGGGACCAAAATCGATAAAACTTATGACACTTATTTAAAATTAGACATATTTTCATTTCTTTTTTGTTGCGCTCAAATTCGTTAAACAGTTACCGAGATCTGGCAAGTGGGCCTTATTACCAGCTGGACGTTATTCACCTCACCCACCTTAGTGGGTACTGTAAAATAATGGTGATTATTTGGTCAGAATCGTTTGGGAAATCATTTCAAAACTCTATTGCACATGCATGATGTTATACTTGCATGCAGTTGTACACGTATATGCATGCTGATATACAATTTTCGCAATTCAGCCATTTTTTCTGAACTTCGTTCAAAAATTCAATGAAAACAGATTGGGTAGAATTTTCATTCAGCACTTTCAATCAGCTCATTGAGTAGCCACTCTCTCCAACACTGCTGTGTATTTACCTTGCATTATGTGCATTATCGGTAGAGCCCATAAAGTAAACATGTTGATCTAACTTATTCCTGGGCAATGGTTCACGGAAAAACCGAAATTCATGGTGAAGTCTATAATACTCCTGATTACAATGACGAAGACTGCACGCAAACAAAAATTATCATGCTAAACAGTAATTCGTAATTTTAAAATAATTTATGATTTTGAATAATCTTTATTAGTAGACGTCAGATATGCAATTGCATCAACAGTTTGATAATATTGTTGTTTGAACACAAGATAACATTGATAACAAGCGAATGCTGGTTATTTATGTAGCTTGTGCAGCTTATGTCTACTTCTGTAGCCTAATTATTTTCTTCGATCGTTGGTTTATATGTATGTACTGTATATTCCCTGTCATTGATGACATGTTTATAGTAATCTCGAGATTTGCTTTACCATTTGCTCGGGACTAAAGCCGGTTTTGCACTGTTACTTGATTGAAGCGCAACACACTGTACATGTATACCGCATATGAAACTGAGCTGCAAGTACAGCCATTAAATTACATTAATAGTCCGGCAGCCACAACGAGTTTCTGCAGGGAACGAGGCCGAAAGTGAGACTTTCACAGAATGATGTACACCCTATGCCTACTACGAATGTGCACGTCTGCCGAGTTCTTGTTAGTTTCTCTTCTTGTCAGACAGGATCAAAGAAAAACACATGTCAATCCAATGGGACGCAGATTGCAGTTTTTGGCTAACATGAAATTTTCTATGTTTTCTCTTATCAACAGAAAAGTAATAAGCTTAGAGCCAAAATTTTTGGCATGGAATGTTTTCAGGTCATTTCCTATGATGTGTATATGCTATTATCATGCATCTGATCGGCAATGTATGTGAGAATGTGGTTCACTGTGGATGAAGGGGGCCAACATGTTGGTGTTTGCCGACATTAAGAGGCTCGCCAAATCTAAATGCGTTTCGCTTTATAGACAGGGGTGCATGAACATGAAAGGAAATGACCTAAAGACATTCCATGCCAAAAATTATGACTCTGGGCTTAGCACTTTTCGTTTAATCAGAGAAAACATGGAAAATTTCATTTTAGCCAAAAACTGCAATCTGCGTCCCATTGGATTTACATGTGATTTTCTTTGATCCTGTCTGACAAGAAGATGAACTCACTGGAACTCGGCAGACGTGCACATTCGTAGTAGGCATAGGGTGCATATCATTACGTGAAAGTCTCACTTTCGGCTTCGTTCCTTGCAGAAACTCGTTGTGGTTGCCGGACTATAACCACTGCAAGTGGACAGTCAAATCAATGCAACCATGGAACGACGAAAGAAAAGCGTCTTCACATGGTAGATCAAGATATTGCTTCTGTGACAAGATGTTGTGTATTCAATATGTAAAACCAACCAATCATGTGACCTCTCCTAAACAGCATGTTGCTAGGAATTAAATTTTGTTCTAATCGCTGAACTACAACTGAATTGCCTTCACAGCACTAACGTCATGTTCTACTTGTATTTCAAACGAAATTCAGACAAGCGTCATAGTGAGGTTGTTTTTGTCATCAGCTGCACAGCACATGAATTGCCAATGTAAATAAGGCTGAAGGGATATTTTGTGATGTGTGTTACTGGTAATTATCTACTATGCAGTTATTGTTTATTTATTTGTGGGCATGCTATTGTTATTGCGAGTATAGCATTATCGCACAGTTGCCCTCTGTTTGAGTATACAGAAGGTATACTGTATACTGTATTGCTGGGCCTGAATTGAAGTTGAAATGTAACTTTCATTCGAAAAGCTTTAGCTGTATCATAACTTTTCTGCACAGGTGGGTAGGTTAACCTACAATTTAGTGCAAGCACGTGAGAAATTCCATCTGGCGCACATTCAACTCAAATAGTTTCTCAGTTGAATTGCAGTCAACTTGCTTGGTGCACTCGAATTCGCAAACACACGTGAAATTGATAGGAATTCATCTGTGCAGAGTGGATTGATCGCGATGCTTTGACATTTGATTGAATGACTGATCTTCATTTTATACTTTGCAGAACAGTCGGAAAGCTCTCAAATATAGTTGTATCGGAATTGGATGCCAATGGCGATGGCGCTCTCACCCTCGCTGAATTCAACATGATGATAACATGGTTTGATAATAAAGAACAAGGATTCGTTGAACTGCATGACTTCCTATCTGGCTGTGTCAATTTATTCAGTATGAATTTAGAAACCGCAAGAGGACTGTTCTACATTTTTGATTTCACAATGGACGGTAAAGTCGATGCATCGGACATGAACCAAGTCTTCTCTGTATGCAATCCTCTAAGTAAGTGAGAGTCACATATGTGCCACAAGTTAAAAGGCAGATACATATAGAGATTGCGGTTTATCGCGCGCAAGTTTTCTCGCTAATGTTGGATGGTCTCCGTCAAAGAAAGTGAATTGTTCTCTGTTCTATTCCACAGTTAGATATCTTCTCTGGTCTCCGTGGCACAGGGGTTAAATGCTTGGCCTAGTGACCTTTTGATCCAGAGGTCGAGCCTCAAGTGTCATTGGAAGTCGGCAGGAAGGGCATACGGACTAAACGGATCACACCTCTCCGGAAAAGTCTGACTCTGTCCAAGCCCTCAGTATGGGCATGAGGTAGTAGTGACGTTAAAGCTTCATTCACGTCCAACACCCGAAACACGGGGGGATAGACGTTGAATCGTGGAGTGAATGAGGTCGATATTTTTACTCTACAGTAGATAGCTTCAAACGCAGTGTAAGCGACCATTGGAACAAGTTCTTACTTTCTTCCATTTCCATTATCTTCATTACTTCTTAATTTTGCTTAATTAGTATCAGTTATATATAATTTTTTCATGACAGAAGGTTAATTGTGGAAGCATAGATTCTAACTCTGCGTTATTCAACTTTGTCCGACTTCCTGAGAATAATTCATTCCGTCAATTTGTTTTGAATATTTACCTGAAGATGCTTACCTGAAATACTTACCTGCTAATATAATAACTTACCTAATAAGATACTGAAATACTTACCTGCAGCGGCTGAAAGGCGTCACCAACAAAAGCCCACCAAAAGTTGAGTAGATAGCTGTTATGTATCCCGCAATCTACTCCAAGTCAGACTCTTATATCGGAAATGTAAGTTGAGGTAGTCGCTATGCTCTTGTAGTACTTCTTTTGTATTTCTATCATATAGTTTCAATAAATCAAATAAAAATATAACTGAAGTTGGTAAGAGGCGTTATGCCATGGATGACTTCAAATCAACAGAACACACCGATGCCCATAGCAACGAAACGTTTCTGTAACGTTTCTTGAATAGCGAGCAATATGCGATGACACAATGTGGATGCATTATTTAAGAATTTCTTGATTTCACGCAATTTTCCTGTTATCACTAATGAGTTGCGTCTTGCACTGGTTCACCATGTGCATCATGACAACAGGAGCCAAACATCGTTCATACTCTTTCTAGATGATACCGAGTTCGGCATACAATTTGCATCTAATCTTATTTTCTAACTTTTATTCAATTGAGAAAATTAACATTTAACAGTAATACTTCCGCATCGGTGGCTTGTATGTCGATGACACTGTCTGACCTCTGTGGCGCGGCGTGATGCATTTGGTCTGATGCTTTTCCTGCCAACTTCCAGTGTTGCTCTCAGGACTCGATCACACGATCAGAACATCGCTTGACCAAGCCGTTATCCACTGCACAACGTGCATCACTATACAGATTTGGTTAAATGATTAACCTATCGTGAAAGATATTGCCCTCCCTTCATCAAGGAGAGGATGCTCAGCAAGGTTAACAAAGTTTATATCAAACGAATTTGATAATTGCAACACTTTATCCGGTTTTAAAAAGATGCTTACTTAATGACTAGGCTACTTCTCCAACAATCAATAAAACTGCTAAAACTTCAGTTCCCTCAATTCTGGCGAATTTTTCACTTTCTCATCTCGCCGGTAAATTGGAAGTTGTTCAAAGTGAGTCTACCGGCATAATCTTGAGATGTACAGGGTGATTCAAAAGTCTTAATCGGGTTTCAAATCAAGATTTCTCAGAAAGTATTAACACTACAAACTTAATTTTTCGTTTATGCTGTAGAGGAAGAACTAGAATTTAAGTAGCAGTTCGCAATTGTGAAAAATTCAGGTTAAAGGTCCAGCCAAGCTCATTCATGTTATGTAGGTCAACCGCGATTTATCAGATGTCATGAAAAACGTATTTCTCCTAAAACTTTTTTCTAATTGACTACAGCCAGCCACAAATATTTTTTTATGAAATCAGATTGATTGAGAGGCCTACAAAATATGAACAAGCCTTAATGCACTAACGTCCAATGAAACAATAAGGGAAGGTAAATAGGTAGAAGCAATGAAGAAAGATAATAAAGAAAGATAAGCTTAACATTTCCACTAATGTGTGATTGGTACTTGCTACGATGGTTACCAAGTTTCTACATTAGTACATTAGTAACGCCTCTTTATTATTTTTTGTGGGATCATATCAAGAAAATGTTGTATGAGAATGGGCCTACGAACAACAAGGAACTGCGAGTGAAGATTACTGAAGCAGTTCAGTCCGTGACAAAAGTCACAGTCACTAAGACTTTTGAAAGCTTCAAAAAACGCGTCATTCTTTGTTTTCACTCTTCCCTTAGCGCTGGGGCGAGGCGGACGTCTTTGCAGCCGTCTCGCACTTTGCGCTTTACATCTACTGTTTTTTTGCTTCACCATTCATGACTGATATATCTTTCATCGTTTATTTTACATCTTCATGATCCTCCAGTCAGCAGCTTCATTTTGAGACTATTTTACGTTGATCCCATCGTATGCTTCTATGATTTATGATCAAATTCATCACATTAAACAACTGCGCACATGAATTCCCATCGCACAATGTACTCTCGTTCTCAACTATTGCAGCTTCGTCCGCACGCCACTCATCTTCCTTGCTACATCAAAAGACGTCTGTGGTTCCTCCGCCTTCTCCCCAAGCCCACTCCTTCTCGCTCTTACCAGCCTTCTTGCTACGCTGTCCGACCTGCAGTCACCTCGCTGTCACTGCGCGAATCTCATCGTTGTCAGATTTTTCCCGAAGATGCGCAGTTCTCGCCCGTTTCCCATCGCCCAGCTGGTCGCCTCATTCCTCAATATTTGCCTGTAACTGATTTTGTGACGTCATGCATTTCTCCCACTAGAAAGGATTTCCCTCCTCCGTCAGCTGTTAATAAACCGCCTGGTTCTGATCGTCGACCACCTGCCATCCTGTCATTACCGCGACCTGAGCGTCATTGTGATAGACCGCCTTCTCGTCTCACGTTTGGCCTCCTTAACATCAGATCTTTACTTAACAAGGTTGATGATGTTCTTAATCTACGTCGCACTAGATCGATCGATGTTCTTTTGTTGACCGAAACCTGGCATGATTCCGATTCCATTGCCATTCGCAGGATACTTCAGGATAATCTTACTGTTGCTGAGAGAGCTCGACCGCGTGATCCTTTGACCGACCAGTCCCTAGTGACCAATCACGGAGGTGTCCTTATCATTGCGCCAGGAGCTTTCAAACTCACACGTATTACACTTTCTGTTGATCCTACATCGTTCGAATGTTTATGTGTCCGCCTCGTCAGTGGTCCTTCTGTATGCATAGTGCTACTTTGCTACAGAACAGGCCCAATCAATACTACTTTCTATGATGAGCTCTCCGACGTCCTCGAGCAACTGACAACACTGTCGGACACTGTGTTGATATCTGGTGACCTGAATATCCATCTTGAACGTCTCTCCGATTCAAATACCATCAAATTATTTGATCTCATGTCCTGCTTTGGATTTACAAGCAAGGTCGATACACCAACACATGCTGCTGGTGGCACGCTGGACATTTTGTTTTCTTCTGTCCCAAATTTTCCTAGTTCGGTGGTAGTTTCGGATCCAGGTCTATCTGACCATTCACTACTACGCTGGACCTGCTCTTTTCATCGACCTCCTATCATTTACAAGGATTTTACATTTCGCCCATGGAGCAAATTGAATGTGTCCGAACTTCGTGACAGCCTACTTTCTTCGCCTCTATGTGATGCTTCATCTTGGTCTGATGACCCAAATGAACTCGTAGCTCTATTTGAACAGACCTTCAACACAACACTCGACTCTCTTATCCCAGAGAAAACGTCCCGACGCCGTGTACGACCCTCTAATCCATGGTTTGACTCTGATTGTCGGGAGGCAAAGAAGTAAGTGTATTCGCTATCTTGAGCGACAAGTTAAACGTACATCTGCTTCGACTCCTGATCCAAATCTACCTTATATTCTCTGGAAAGAAGGGCTTCGTATATATCGCGCACTGCTACGTATTAAGAAATCTCTATATTGGCAAGATAAACTGTCATCAGACATTCACAATCCCAAGTCTCTTTGGCAATCCCTTGACTGCCTCATGGCTCGAAGTCACACCCCTCCTTCCCCATCGTTGACTGCCAGTGATTTTCATGACTATTTCAATAACAAATTATCTGCTATTCGTGATTCTATCCCATTACCTCCTTCTAGTGACGCTGACTTATCCGATGCTGCTCCATCTGATTTCCATCAGTTTCTACCAGTGTCTCCTGGTACTGTGATTTCTTTTCTGCAGAAACTTCCTAACAAGAGTTCCTCTCGTGATCCTATCAAAACCAACTTCCTCAAAGAATGCGCTGATCTTATCGCTCCTTTCCTGGCTCAGCTGTTTAATATTTCTCTTTCTCTCGGAGTCTTCCCTGATCATTGGAAGAAAGCAATCGTGACACCTGTGCAGAAGAAATTAACAACTGATCCACATTCTACCAGCTCCTATCGTCCTGTTTCAAATTTACCTGTGTTGTCCAAACTACTGGAAAGGATAGTCACGTCTCAATTACGTTTGTACTTGGAGTCCAACAGTCTCCTGCCTCCAAATCAATCGGCGTACCGGTCAGGCTATTCCACGGAAAGTGCCATTCTGAAACTCACTTCAGATATTTTCAACGAAATGGATGATGGAAACATCTCTGCTGTGGCAAGTTTGGACTTGACATCGGCATTCGACACTGTGAGCCATTCAATCTTGTTACGTCGCCTCTCTTACTCATTTGGAGTGTCTGGAAATGCTCTGCAGTGGTTCACATCATTCCTGTCTGACCGTCAGCAATGCGTGTTTTTTCGTGATGAATACTCCTCTTACAGCCCAGTTATTTCTGGTGTCCCTCAGGGATCTGTTATTGGTCCTATTCTTTTCATCATGTATGTGTCTGACTTGTTAAGTGTCTCTAATAACCATCGCCTGTCTATACTTATGTATGCAGATGACATTTTATTGTATGGCTCTGATACACCAGCTCGTACTGTCGACCTATCTTCTCGTGTTTCTGCTTGTATTTCTGATATAGATGAATGGCTTTCATCAAACAGTCTATGCCTCAACTCACTGAAGTCTAAGGTTATGTGGTGTAGCAGTGTGAGAAGAAGCCATCAACTACCGAGTGGCCCGATTGTGGTAGGAGATCAGGCTATCACTCCCAAACCAGTTATCAGCTGTCTCGGGGTGATGCTTGACCAACACCTTCTAATGAAAAGGCATGTTGCAAAAGTCAGCTCCACCTGTTTCTCTATTCTGAGGCAAATAAGATCAATTAGACCTTTCTTGTCCCGGCATGCCTCACGAACTCTGGCTGAGACCCTTGTGATCAGTAGATTCAACTATTGTATTTCATCCCTGTATGGTCTTTCGATGTCATCAATCAGACAATTACAGAGGGTTCAAAATGCAGCTGTACGTATTATTTACCGACTCAAACGATTCGAACATATTACCCCTTATGTGCGAGAACTGAAATGGCTTACTGTAAAAGCTCGCATTATTTTTCGAATTTCTTGTATTGTCCACAAGTCTCTATATGATGTTTCTCCCCGCTATATTACCGATCTCATAACCAAGATTTCTGAAGTCCCCAACCGTTCCCATCTTCGTTCTTCACGATCCTCTACTCTACTTATCCCAGCTGTTCGCCGTCCTACTCTTGGTGGAAGGTCGTTCTCTTCTTCATCCTCTAGAATCTGGAACTCTCTTCCTTCCTCACTCACATCCATCTCTTCCTTACGTTTTTTCAAACCTGTTTTACACAATTACTTGTATACTACTTATGTAGAATGCTAACTGTATCCTTCTATTTTTGTAATTTTTACCTCTTACTCTTGATGTATGTACAGTGGCCTTGAAATCTTTTTATGATGTAACGCCACTATAATATTGTTCATGGAAATAAATAAATAAATAAATACCGAAGTTAGCAAAGCTCATTTCCAGCATATAAAAAATGCAAGTCTTATTGAAAATTCTGGTTCTTCCTCTACAGCATACACGAAAAATTACGTTCATAGTGTAAATACATGCTGAGAATTCTCAATTTGAAACCCGATTAAGACTTTTGAGTCACCCTGTATATCCTCGACTCCGACAAATGGCCTCCTGCATGAGGTCGACGTTTTGCCCTCGATCTTGTTCAATCTTCGAGATCTTCGATCTTGTTTTATTAACATCTAGGTCATGTACAATATCATTGTTGTCATCTGTGGGCCGCGCCCCACAAACACATCTCAAACTCCTTGAACGTGTTGAGAAACGTGTCAAGAATCTTATGGGTGAAAAACTTGCTAACGAGTTGCAGCTGCTCTCCGTCAGACGGGATGTTGCTTCTCTCAGTCTCTTCCATAGACTTCCTTGGATTGGCGGATAATCACGAATGACTTGTCATGGAAACCGTACATCCCGTCCATCATCAAGCAGGCAGCTCAATGCATTGGTAGCCTCCATCGTGCCAGCAGCTATCTTCCACCACAGACTGTCTGTTATCTTTACAAGTCCACTATTCGCCCTCAGATGGAGTATTGTTGTGATCTGTGGGCCGGCGCCTACACAAATACAGCCTTACCTCCTTGAACGGGTCAAGAAACGTGTCAAGAATCTCATGGGTGAAAAACTTGCTAACGAATTGCAGCATCTTTCCGTCAGACGGGATGTTGCTTCTCTCGGTCTCTTCTACAGATACTATTTCGGTAGAAGCAGCTCTGCAGTAAATGAGTGCATACCCAAACCTAAGATCTTCTCCAGAAGCACACATAGAGCTAATACACTGGCAAGCTATCATGTGAGCTTAGAACGCGCACGTACTCTAGTCCCTCGAAAAGCTATATTGTTATCACGGCACGGCTTTGGAATCAGCTCTCCCCCCGGACCACTTTCCCTGACCAATACAATCTTGATACTTTCAAGAGGCGTGCGAACAGGTTTCTGATGGGAACAGCTTAATCAAATCAGAAGATCTGTTTTTTTCTTTCATTTGAAATAATACAATTTATAACTTTTTCATTGAGTAACCCCTAGCTTCGTTCATGGCTCGTTGCTGTGCTAGGGGTGAAAATTCTGCAAGTAAATTAAGTGCTAGCAGAGTCAATAAGTCAATAAATGTTTATTTCCAAAATTATCGGAAAACATGGAGTACATGTACATACACGTACATGTAAAAAGACAGATTTCAAAATATGGGTGCGGTCGGTCTCAATGAAAACATTTCAAGTCAGGAAGGAAAGGATATTTTCCAAAAATTCCATCGTTGGATTGTTCATATTCATTGTATCAGACTTCTTTAGCAATCAATCGTAATTTGGTGGCTTCCTGAAGAAAGCTTGCAATGGATTTTAGAATATTTAGAGTAAGCGTATTCATTAATACATGAAACTTAGCTGTACTGTCACAGCAGCACAAATATGGTGCTATTTCTCGACGCAAATTTTGATGTCATGAACACTCCATATCATAAAGTTCCAGAGACTTCCTACTTTCGAATCATCGCATAGTTCACATACACGTTCTTCATATCGCAATCAATTTCCATAACTGCCGGTCAAAAAATTTAACTCATGATTTTTCGTTCTACAGACTGCCGGAGATAACTGCAGTTCAGTAGTGATGATCAATAAATACTGATTTGAGATGTCAATTAATGTAGAATGACTTTTCACTTCTTATTTTCTTTCAAAAGTCTGGTCCTTACAGATTCTATATTTCTCATATTTTCAGGGCAGGGTAATGCCACCAGTGCTACAAATCGGGTTCGTTATGTGCGATACCAGCTGCCTATCGTTAACAAAAAAAATCATGGACAAATACAAACAGCGCTTCTTAATTTTTGATATTTTTTATTATAATTTATAATTCTAGCTCTTTATAATAATTTATTTATAATGATAGCTTCTCAATTTATTTTTCGTTCTTACATGGCTGCGTCATTCAATATTTGCTGTGAAGATATGCTCATGCTGAATTTATAGGCTGATGAATTCTGATTATGGATGAAGTGGCATTCAGGCTGTATGCCCCTTTCCCATCAAAATTTGTGAAATTCTGTTATAAAGGATAATATAATTTCAATGATGTTCTGAATTAATTATTTATTGTGTTAAATCATTATGTTAAAACAATTTTTATTCCAGAATTGGATCCTGTTCCAAAGGAAGATTTCAGACAAAACTTCGTTTGGGTAAGTATATGATTAATTTATTCAAGTCAGGTCAAGTAAGTATTTATTTGGACGAAATGAAAGACAAGCATATGACATAGCCAACCGCATATGCATATTTTTTCTAGAACATCATATCAACTAACTAATGTGTGCTTCCAAAATCATGCAAATTACTTCAGAAAATTACAAACGTTGACATTGCAGAAAAAAGTACGTTGATTCTGAGAATTAAGTGAAATACACGATTCAGACATGAAGATTGTTTTACAGTTGAGCGCATCGAGGTACGAGGCAAACGTAGTTAGATTACCTGAGTATTGCATTTTTTAGTACACAATATCTGTGGAGGAGATCCGATTTATTCATTACTGTTTATTGGTGTCTTGCGTGTTCTCCGTGACGTAGCGGTCAAGTGCTTGGATCCAACGATCTTCTGGTCCAAAGGTCGAGTCCCGAAACTGTCATTGGAAGTCGTCAGGAAGGGCATCCGGACTAAAGGATCACAACGCTCCAAATTAAAGTCTGACAGTCAGCACCATCCAAGCTCCCAGGATGGGGAGTAATGACGTTAAACTATTCATCACACATCTTCCTTGATTGATGTAGGCGTCTTATGAAGATAGGGGTGAAATAATCACAATCACATGGTAGGTCATAAATAATCCTGTAACGTCTTCGATGTATTTTCCCCATCTTTTCGCAGTGTGTGGTATTTATGCCAAGGTTATCGTCTACTGTACATACACGTAGGGTTCCAATACCAAGCACTGAGGTAATTCTCAAAGTAAAACTATTCCCAATAGCTTCAATTAAACGAGTGATTAGCAGAACTACACCAAATAATCGGCAACAAAACTCCTACCCACGCATCTTATAAATTAATGTTGGAGTCCCTCAATCATGTCCCTAAAGCTTTCCGACCCTTCCCATCGGAGGCTCTCCGTCATACTTCAAAAATATCGAATAACTGCCATATTGACCAGATATATCAGTGCTTTTAGATTATTGTGAAACATTGCATTCGAGGGTTAGTGCAAACAGAACAACGAAATATTTCATAAATTGATTGATGCGTAAACTTTATGGATGTCTTTCAATTATTTAAAGTCATTGAGCATGGTTTGCTCCTTTAATTATTCTGTACAAAATTCGATAGCTTTTTTTCATTTCTGGTTCATAATTGCAGCGTGATACGTAGAAATACGAATGAAACAAAGCGGTATATTAATATTTGAGTCACATGCCCATACTCTGTTATTGTTCCTAATAATTTCCTTTGTTAGAAAATATGACTGTGCATAAAAGACACAATTATTCTTCTGTAAAACTAAGCAAAACATCCAACTGGCTATGAAATGCAGATGCAGATATTGTCACGCATCCAAAGGATGAAAAAATTCAGTTTTGTTAGTTTTCGAGTTATTGAATGAGTGAATTTCTGGAAATATCCCTATTGCAGAAATGTGACTACGTGATCGAGGCATTCCCTCGTAAATTTTCTATAATCACGTTGGAAATATTGTACGTACACGCGATTCACAACTGATTTATCGAAGGTGGAGATGTTGGAGCATAACGTTTGATTGATTGAAAAGGCATTATTTCAATAAATCTCCTATGACCCATTAGGAACTTACTGCACCCTAGTTCTATTATCACGCAAGTTGACTGCATTTTTCACAACGCTTTCGCTCCTATAGGTTAACTGCCGCAGGGATGAACAAGAAGCTTAGTTCTTCGCTTCCGCATCTGCGTGAACGTTTCCGATGTCATTCAATTCGAAATTCTTCGATTATAAGAAGCTTCGAATCCTTACAGATCCTTAGCTACTAAAATCAATCGAATCGTAATATTCGATGTTAAATAATTCGATCGATTTCGATTATTTTAGTTTCGTTGACTTTGTATCCTACTAAAACGTCTCATCTAAAAAGCGCCTGAGCACCTTTTACTTACAGTATGCGTGCTTGTAAGTAGAGTCCTTAGTTTTTCTTGTCTTGTAGAGAGACATGTACAAAATCACTGGCTAAAATTGGTGACGATCGCAGTATTGCTATATATCTTTTAAATTGTGCATCCAAGAGTTGAACGTAAGTTCTTTCATTTACTTCATAGTGGTGTTATCCAATTGATGACTAGAGTATATCAGAAATTATTGAGATAAACGAACTAGTTCAGTCGGTGCGCTCTGACATTGTCATCACGCTATCGCTGCATTAAAAATTATCAAAAACCGTCAGGTCGATAGACTTTAGGAACGAACTAGATTAAATGTCCTTCTCGATCTTAACGATGTTATTTCAAGTTTCAAAATTTTTGTGTCTAATCCATGTATTATTGCATTTCAGTTTTTAACAGAAATTCCCTTTGCTTTGATGTTTAATCAAGCAGATCGTGATAAGAAGGGATATATCAACGACAGAGATTTCTTCTCACTGTTCAAAATCTTCGATTCTAACGGTAATACTTTTAACGCTGTAAACAGTGATATTCAATTCACTTCAGAAACCCCCGATACCGATTATCTTGATTTTCTGGACATTAGTATATCCGTTAAAAACAAACTGAGTTACAAATGGTACAGCAAACCGTGTTATTCAGGCATTAGCTTAAGAAAAGACAGTTGGCTCCCCCCACTATGTAAAAGATAATTTTGTTAGTACATGTAATAGTTTTCGGTATGTTGAAGACAGATGTTCTGATACATTTGATACGTTCAAAGCACAACAAATTATGAAAAATAGGTTAGAAAGTAATGGATTCCATGTTGATAATGTGGATAGTTATAAAAATGATAAAATTAACGCAAGTAATAACGGAAGAAATAACGACGTTAATCTCTCCCTTGACTACGTGGGTAAAAGTTTTTTAAGAAAAATCAATAAAGTAAAAAATAAGTATAGTATACCTGTACGCATCACATCAAAACCTGGTAAAAGATTAGCAACAGCATTTAAAAGAAAATCTAATAATGAGTGCACTTGCAATATTTTGTTGGCAATCGGCCCAAAATTTAACTGTAAGCATAAATATGTAGTTTATGAATTCTCTTGCAATCGCTGCCAGAAGAAGTACATAGGTCAAACATGTCGACCTTTCAGAACTAGATTCAACTAACACCAACGTAGTTTAAAGAATCGAGATACAAAAAGTGCATTAACTGAACATAACTTGTTAGACCATTGCGATGAAGTGATGACCATTGATGATTTTAGTTATAAGAGTTTGGACAAGCAAAACTCGGCGATTACTACTAGGATGGCTGAATCACGTAACATTGCGTTGAAAATGCCGCTATTGAACAGACGTCATGAGCTGACATGATGAGTTGCCCTGACTGGACTACTGATTTGTTGTATATAAACCTACCTTTTAACACTTGTGTCACATACTAAGCCCTTGAGACTGTCGGATTGACGAAACGCGTCGGGTGATTTGTTGAAAAAAAAATTTTAAAATAGATTTACGTCAAACAAAGGGAGCGATTGTTTTCTTCACACAATTAGTCTAGGATACTTAGGACTGATTCATGATCTATATCGATCGGGATGGACATTATCTGTAATAATGTTTGAGACTCAAATGTGATAAATCAGGCCTCTCAGGTATTCTTCCGACATCGTCAGGCAACCCAGGTCTTCCAGATAGCCACAAAAGCCATGAATTTTATCGAGAAAAAAACCTGAAGGACATTCTGTTTTTTGGTGTGGGATGTCTGATGAATTTGGATAGGATTTCAACAGATAGTTCAGAATATGCTGCTCCTTGTGAAGTTAAATGATCAGTGAGAGTGGCACATCAAGCAAAGCATTTTAAAACAGCGAATTACCTAAGTGCGCCCTCATGGATGTTGTTAATTGTTAGAGGTAGTTGCACGCAACTATCTATACGTAGAAATGATCTTGAATTTGTGATTTACCTGCATTCCCACAGTGTTTGATCGAGAAGCTGTGGTCAGTGTGCTATCGCATTTTTCAATTCTCTGCCTTTGCACTGCTTCCACAGACAATGTGTGCATATTTATCTACTCATTGCGGCAAAACATCCAAAAATAAATGTCTACCACGCAAGTATGCCACAAGACCAGGCGCAAAACTGTGGTAATCACAATTTCTGGCAAAAAAATGTGATGACTACGCTCATCAAATTTTGACCAACTAATGCTAAGTGCAAAAATAGTTTTCTCCGTTTTTAGAGAGTTCAAATAGTCATGCACGCGTTTCAAAAATACATAGATGCTTCTTCTGTGTTGAAAGCTAACTGGATTGCTTTCACGAATGGTTATCGAATGAAGTAAAAAAATGTATAGAGCTGAAAGATTATGTTACGTGTGTAATGACTGACCACTGTCCTACGCACAATGCCTGGTTTCATCGCACATATGAGTAGAGGGTTTGCCTTTCGTCCGGAAGAGATGGGTTTAAACTTCGGTTGGGTCAAGCCTAGCACTTCAAAAATACACGTAGGTCTTGAGTGCAATCTGCAGCGGGGTAGCCGCACATGTCCGAATTCCATGTTTTTTCCCGAATAGACAAGAAGTTTCAAATTTTTGGGAAATAAACTTGATTATGCACGAATTTCGTAATTTAATAGATTGAAAATGAAAAAGATTCCTGGTTTTTAAGAAAATATTGGGTGTGTGTAAAGTCACACAAGTTGGATCAATAATTTAGTATTTCACTTACTTGCATGACTTTATGGACACCCGATGTTTATCCCATGCTTAGATGGCATCAAATCGTTGTTGTTGTTGTTGTTGTTGTTGTTGTGCGACACCTTGCTATCGCACCTAGTCTTACAGATAATTTAGCA
Organism: Prostheceraeus crozeri; assembly: GCA_907163375.1. NCBI lineage: Eukaryota > Metazoa > Platyhelminthes > Polycladida > Euryleptidae > Prostheceraeus > Prostheceraeus crozeri. The sequence goes on along the minus strand of CAJQUW010000645.1, from coordinate 178,434 downwards.
ATTCTGCTGCATCATAGCGAATGGCGTTCGCAATCACTCATTTGAGTCTCAGAAATGCATGTTATCAATTCCTGAGGTATTCTCAAAAGCTTCACCGCAGTCTTGCAGCATACGTGTACGATTGTACGTGTAAGTTTTCGGACTAGCCGCAGTAGCGAGTTTTCTGGCGTCCACTTTCTATCAGTCTGTACGGCATGTCAGTGAGGCTTTTTTATTTGTGAGATTTTTATCATTGCTGGTGCTGTGATGACCCAATAAATGTCCGCTTTCTTTTGCTTGCATTGATGAAAATTGCTTTTTTGCATTTCATTAAAAGAGTTTGGTCTTTCGGACTCGCCAACACATGCGGAGAAGTCTGTAACACATTCATTTAATATCACCTTAAAGACACTACTGGCAAATCGCCTAAGCTAGTGCGCCTGCAATAATTAACAAATAATGCTCTTTGCAAACAAAATTCAAACAGAATTATTAAATATTGAGCTGCATTTTTCAGTTGAAAAATGGGGACAGACTTGAATAGCTGTCATTTCATCCAATATTAGGAATCATCAACAGGCCTAGTTCACATCTTTTGATAAGATCAATCTGTCACTACATATTGTGCTGAAGAGGGTGACTTGTTGCGGAATCCTCCAACAGCTAAAATAATGAGTTGGTATTCGCCTGAAGATGGAGCTCGTATTCACAACATGTCGCGTTGTTTAACATGCACAACTGAATGTCAGATTGGTCTTCTCAATTTTCATTAGAACTTGCATTACAACTTTGAGTAGTTTTCCCAGAATTTGAACGCAAATGAAAGCACAATAAATGTTAAAATTGTTAATTGTGTTGAATATATAATATATCTTAAAAGATTTAGTGCTCACTTTTTTTCCTAATGAGCTGCATGTAACTTGCGAATTTGTTTCAGGAGACAACTTGATATCTGAAGTTGAATTTTATACAAAATGGGAACTTCTTCAATACGGAGATAAGGAAGAAGCGAAGGAAATATTCCGCTATTTCGATTTCAACAAAGATGGCGTTATTGATCCAAGAGGCGATGGGTTGAAGATTGTTCAACAATTTGATAAAACAGGGAAAGGATTCGTTACAAGAAATGAATATCTACAGGGGATGCTTGAGGTAGGTTTATGTAGTACAAAACAGACAATTATTCCGGAACATGACAAGAATGAAAAGATGACACTGTAATTTCGTGCTTAGCGACAAGGCACAGCTTCATATATAATGCCAGAGATCCTGCGTCGTTTCAAGCATGATTCCATGTTAAATAATCTATTATTAAACATGGTTGAAAGTTATCTAATTTGACAGGTACAATGCAGTCGTGAACATACAAAACGTGTCCTTTTTAATGAAAGAAACGCAAATAATCATGTTTATATTCAATTCGTATGAGGCTTACACCAATCATAAGGACAAAGACAAACAGCGAGGATAGACCTGTGGGTGTGTGTTTGCTTGTAAGGGTAACTGCAAGTGTCATCGAATTGGACTTCATTGCAGCATTGCAGTTAATTATGCAGGTGCGAAGGGGGCTGTTCTAGCAATGAAGGGGAAATGTGATGCTTGGCCAACTTAGTTTATTATCTTCTTGTATATGTACATGTACACTGTTACTGAATTGACACGTTTTCATTGCACACATACAACCCGGGGCTTTTTTTGCGAGTTAACAATTAATAGGTCAGCAGATACAAAATGATACCATATAGGCTTACGCTTGCATGGTAGCATGTGCCTACATTAAAGTTTATGAAGCTCCAGGCACACAAAGCCGATTGCTATTTACTGGTCATAGTTAACGAATCAGAAAACAGAGTTACAGACGTTTATAAGGTTACTGACTGCTCATAAATAAGGCCCAATAGTCCGTATTATGTTATCACAAATAAATCATGAACTGTGTGAAAATCACGCGTCTGTACTATCCTGTAAAGACGTAGGATAACAAATTCAATGAAAGTAGATTAAGATATGAATGACGCAAGTACGCGAACTCGTTTTCATTTGGTATATGGTCAATAGGTCCTGGGCCTAGGGGCCTACATGGACATTTAGGTCTAAAATGATCATGAACATAGCATTGAGACATGAAAATGGAACAGAAGCGTAAAAATGACATCAGAAACGTGTTTGACCTAGAAAACCCTAGAAAAGTGATATGACAGTGTGTTCTACTCTTTTTATGAGTCAAGATATTGCATTTTTAGTTTCAAGTGGCGGCCATCTTGGATTTTCGCGCACTGGCCCTCACGGACCTCCCCCAAGTTGTGTGCGGTGGTTTTTGAAAACGTTGTATCCATATCTTCCCTGCTAGCGAGCTTGCGTGCGGACGTGTCTCGTCTTGCCGAAGTGACATCTCAGCTGTATCTTTCATCACCGAAACTTAGCAACGTGCAAATTTACATCATCGGAATCCTCGCTTCATGATCATCATCACTGTGTGATTCATTTTTCAAAATTCTACGTAGAACCTTTTGTACATGCAATTTTTGTACATACAATCCATTTTTTCAATATGGCGCTCTCAAGGTGATTTCGACCAACGCAGTTTTCCCTAACGCTCTCCATCACAATGTCAGGCACTGCAGCTCGCCGTGTGTATTCTCGTGAACAACTGATAAGCCTTCGCTCAATGCCCTCCACCGCGAGTGCAAATCTTCCCAGGCGGGTTAGGAGAAGACTTCGGTACTTTAACCTTGAGCGGAGTGGCTTCCCAACATCTGACAACAGAGATAGTGACGTCGGCATTAACTTCAGCACTGCGACTCCCCATGAGAAGAAATCAGCTGTAGATCGGATTACAATTCTCTCCACTTGGCAAGTACACAATCGGATCTGCCAGGTAGCGCTGGAGACCGTGAGGCCTACTGCCATCAGGTCCCAGCTTTATCAGATATTTCGAACTTGAGGCTCGGAACACTCAACTGTCGTACTCTGAAAGACATCTGGAGAAGAGGCATGCTTGCTCAACTAGCTACAAAATTTCGCATGGACCTCGTTATGTTACAAGACGTTTTAATCGTCTCCACCGACGATATTCAGCGAGAAGACCTCGGAGCGGGATGGACAATCATCTACACGTCAGCAAACGCAAGGGGTAGAGTCCTAGACTACATCACGCTGTCAACTGTGTAAGCTTGTCTTCTCGCCTACTCAGAATAGACATTCGACTGAAAAACAGAAGTGCAAATCTGTTCTGTGCATACGCGCCTACTGCTGTCCATCCAAAGGACGCTCGAGATTTTTTTGAATTTCTTTCTACAAATATAGACTCTTTGGCACAGCGGAACACTATGATCATTCTGGGTGATCTAAACGCCGTAATAGGAAAGTCTGATCTAGCTCCTTTCGTCAGCCCCCGTGAAAATGCCAATACTGACACTATAATGGACTTCATTTCACGCCATGACCTCGTTTCTGTAAACACTCAGTTTCGCAAGCCCCCACAACGCCTTGCTACATTTGTAGGCTGCAAACGTAGACGCCGCAACGCTACAGGAAGGAACGCAACAAGAAGGCTGGCACAACTTGATCATGTGCTTATCCGGCGGAGAGAACGCAGTAGGTTCAGTAACTGTGATACCATCATGCCCTCATCTCTTCCTACTGATCACAAACTGCTGTACTGTGATGTTCGACTTCGTGACCCACTCTTCCGACCACCGAGGACACCTTTTAAGTATGATTTTCTCGCTCTACGTGAAGAAGAAACTCAACAACTCTTCTCTACGACTTTCTTATCAATCCTTAACAATTCAAATCATCCTAACAGCTACGGTGAAATTGCCGGGGCTGTCAAAACCACACTAGAAAAGACAATACCCTTCGTTCGTCATCGGCATAGTGGACAGCCAGTATGGAAAAGTGACAAGGATGTGTTATCCGCTCAGTCGAAAGTAGCGCACCTCCGTCGATCCGGAAGGACTGCTGAGGCGAAAGAGGAACAGAAAGAACTTGCTCAAACTTACAGGGTTTGTCAGAGAGCTGCCCTGAACAAAGTCATTACCACAATAGCAGCGGCTGGCACTGCGCGCAAGAACGATGCGGTCTGGACAGCCGTGAGAACACTGACGGGAAGAAGACGGAAAAGTGGAATCACCGTTTCTGGGGACACTCCTACTGCCCGCAAAGATGCAATTAAGGATTATTTCTCCGCAACTTTGAATGCAGCCTCACCGAAATCGATCAACATGTCTTTCCCTCAATGTTCCGCTCTACCCTCTGAATCAGACTTCAATGTGACTCCGATAACTGTTGATGAAATAATGCAACAGGCCATTCAAACCCCAGGAGGAAAATGTGCAGGACCAGATGGCGTACCACCTGAGGTACTAAGCATTCAATGTGTTGCTGAGCATCTTGTCGGGGTAATGAACAGTCTGCTTCAGGGTAGACCAGCCCCACCAGAATGGACATCCGCCAATATCATCGGAGTGCCAAAGAGGCCAGGTACAACTCGCTGATGTCATGTGCTGCAAAACTTTTTAACAAGATCATCTTGTCAAGGATTCGACCTGTCCTAGAACCCTACCTAAGATTCGAGCAAAATGGCTTTCGTCTGCACCGAAATACGACCTCACATATACTCTGTCTTCGGAGAATATTGGAGGAGTGTCGCATTCACCAACGTAATCTCGCCTGTGTTTTCGTGGATTTTCGCAAGGCCTTCGATTCCGTCTCTCGAAGCGCTCTCGCCGGTGTACTGCGAGCTTTCCGCTGATGACCTCGTACTATTGTCCCCAACGGTCGAGGGAGCAAAGAGTTTGGTCGCCAACCTCCAGACTTCAGCAGCAAAAGTGGGCCTGTCAATAAACATCAAGAAGTCCAAAGTTATGACTATTCCATCTGATCTCAATGTTCACATCGAGTGCCGTGACATCGACGGTAGTGTAAAACGCCTCCCTCGATCAAACAGATTTGTCTATCTCGGCGGTGTTGTTCCATCAATCCAATCTGACATCGAGAGGTGAAGATCTTTGACCTGGACTGCCTTCCGCTCTGTTAGGGTAGTCCTACAGAGTGAAGCGTTGCCTAATGCTCTCAGAATTCAACTCTTCTCATCAGTGATCGAGTCGGTGCTCCTTTACAATGCGGAAACCTGGACTCTAACAAGGACTCTCGAGAGGCGACTGGACTCCGCCCATTCCGCTTTACTCCGCGCGGCTTTCTCCATACGCTACACAGGCAAGGTAAAGACCGACGATCTGTATCGAAGGTGTGGGCTCATTCGACCGAGCCAGACCCTACAACAACGACCGTTGACTGTGTGCGGGCATCTGGTTCGAGCTGAAGACTATTGTTGTGAACCGGCTCAAGACATCTTGTTCATGACTTCACATGAACCCCGTCGACGAGGACAGGCAAATTCTACGACCTATGTCGACTGCCTATTTAAAGACGCTAGTGCTCCAGATCAAGTAAATGGCATTTCATATGTCAGACAGTTAGCCCGAGATCGGAAGATCTGACGCCTTTCGGCGTAACTATGTATGTATGTATGTATCCATATCTAACACCATGCAAAGTTTAAAAAAAGTTGCCACAATGTGCACAATTTTTTCAAATTGCCACTCCCCCAGCTAATGTAAATTAGAAATTTAGTAAAACAAACAGAAATTAACAGGAATTGGTCAAAAATCGTGCAACTTTTTGTCACAATTGTCTTCACTAACATCATCAAGAAACAATGATATCAACAGCAGACTCGACATTTTTCAACTTGCACTCATTCACTCCATTGTGTCAGATTGATGAAGATAATACAACGAGATAGATGAACTTCAGGTCAAAGATCATTTTGTGATGGGCACTGGTGGGTGTATACTGTTCTTGGAAAACTAGTCAGAACTGGAATTTGAATCATCAGGAACAATCGATCTGTTAAGAGATATATCAATATAATCATCAACAGAACAAGAGCACGTGAGGATATAAGAATGAAGAGAATTCTATTGTAGTGTACGAGAGCATCGGTTGATTGTTTTGTTTCGCTCGCACGTTGACCTTGCGCAGGACTGGATAAACCAGAAGAGCAAAAAGCGTAATCGAACAAGCGACATACATCCGTATATTTCAGATTGTAGCACAAAGAGACTAATAGAGATAGAATCTTAAATTTAATGTTGTTATTCTTCTCTGTCTACTGCATATTGCAAGCAGAAGCACATGATTCTGTTGTTGCAAAAGTCCATGAAATGGAAAAGAAAATTTGAAGAAGCGAGAATGAGGGCGGGGAAGAAATGTAATTAAATATGTGAAATGCATAGGCAATTAGGCATAATTATATTTAAGGTTCTATAATTAAGATTTTTCACACGCACATATTTGGCTACTGTTACAGAATTCAAGATTTTTATCAACAGTCGGACTGCTTCATGTTAATTCATTTATCATGTAGAAAGGTTAAATTTGATGGGAAGGAACACATGAATAGGAAGTAATCATAAGTAGACATTCATTGCAATTTATGATAATAAAACCTCCAAGATGGAAATACAGCTTTATGCAGTACAGTACTGGCATAAATTTCGGACGAACTCTCATTTAGAACCAATTGTCAACAACTGCATCAGTCACATGCGTAACTTTTGTGTGTAAGATTCATGTTCTAGTTTAGCACCCCGTCGTTGCAGCGACCTTGAATCAATTTCCATTCCAGTTGACTTCAGACAAACCCATAGAAATAGATTGTTATCTGAGGTTAACTCAAGGTCGCAGCACATCCTGGGCAACTACGTTGGGGCATGAAGAACCAATGAAAAGTTTAGAATTGCACATGACTGATTGTGTCCCAATGATGCAGCCGTTGACAAGTGTTTGTAAGTGAAAATGCGTGCGATTTTTGTGCACCATTGTGTAATGCACCATTTTGTGCATTGCATGGAGCTTTACTTCCGTTCTAGAGGTTTTATTGTTATCAACTTCCATGGATAAACCAGGCTTCCCAATATTTTTGTGATGTGCCACCACTTATTTTTGAGAAAAAACGCCATATTCTCTGATAATGAATTGAAGATAGAAAGCGATGCTGAGTAAGCGATGAAGTAATTTTAGCTGGTTCAAAAGTTTGGCTGTGAAGCTAGTCCGATCATTTTTATAATCATTTTGTGTCGATCAAACCAAAAGTGCAAATCTAGGTTTTCTAGGTGAGCGAATGATGAACGAAGTGTTGAACTCGGGTCTTCATTTTCTGACGGATGAATCCGAGCTAGACATGCAAATTCTGACCCTTGCATAAGCTTGTCTCAAAATATAGGATGGTGGACCAAATGTCTCATTCCATCATTATCTTAATCATTTTGTACGAGCCCTTGCCCTCGTAGACATGCAGTCCGTTTCCTAAATCGATTTAATCGTAAGCTGATAAGTAACTATTAAACTTATTCACGTGGTCAGTCAAGACACTTGGTAAAGGAAGCAGTGTGGTTCGCCTAATTAAATGAAGTAATTGGTGATGGTTTGTTTTGTTACTTCCAGTGTTATCTCAGACACAATGTTGGGCCTTGTGTTGCTGACGGTCTTCATTGATGAGCTGTTCTTGTCGATCCATTTTATCGGACGCAAGCGTCAGCATTCCTACGGTGTGAAGAAAATGCTATTGTTTGTTGCCAGCAGGCGCAGACTGCAGACGAGGAAACCATCGTTTGTCTGATCCGACTCCGAGATTCGAAATCTTCTTCTGACCTCAAGTGAGGGGAATGATGACGACTCACCCAATGGCTGATTATGGGAATACATGTAGTATAAATTCGAAGTTTGCCAGTGAGCGGATGGGCCTATCTTGATAAAACTTCCATATTCTTGGAGCTGATAACACAAGCATTCTTTTACATCTTAACTTCAAAGAAAACTCCAGCGTTTATTCATCAAAAGTTATCAAGTTGTGTGCAGTTGACCGTTAAAATATTGCTTTATCCAACAGATGGCGTAATTCTGCCAATTCTGGTAAAAGTGTAAACTGAGTGAAATTGCACCAAATGCTGTCTGAATTCGGAAAACATGATATCATCTGAAAGCTTAACACGAGCCTGTTTTAATGGTAATAATCTTGAACATCTGTATTGCGTAGTTTCGTCTGTAGGTATCGGTGAATGGATTGACTAAACATTCACACGTTTAAGTCTGCTGACCACAACTGACCAGACACAACCTAATCGCTCTGCCAAATCAAAGTACTAAACACATGTTAACATTGTAACCCATGGCATAAAGTTTATTGAAGCTGAGCATCTTCATCAAGGAAAAAATCATGTCAGACTTCTTTAGCAGCATTTTTCGGCAAAACGTATTAATTAGTACTGCATCATTTTGTACATTCAACGAATCCTAAAATCTTTAAGTCATGATGAAGCTGACTGATAGCTCCCGCTGTCTGTCAATTTTCATTAAAAAATTCTGTCGTCTTCATGTTAAAATCCTGCATCTAAGAAAACACTCAATTTTCTTTCGGAAGACCTACTGACCACAGCTGACCACTTAAGAAAGTAAAATATGTGTCAGGATAATCTATGGAACATCAGGTTTTATATGGTATGTCGTTTATTAAAATTGAACCATAATTTCAACGCGAAAATTGCATTTGAAAATAAGTTAACTTTTTTGTGCAATTTTTTTATGAAACGGTCTAACCGTAAGTCAACTTTAAAAGCTGTTATTCAACTCCTGTGATCATCCCTATAGGGTGTAGTTTGAAGTACTAGAAATTTTGACTAATTCAAAACGATTACACATGCTGGAACTTATTATGTGAGCAGAAAGGAATTCCCAATACCTTACAGAGATTGGAAAATCAGTTGTGCGTCGCTTGCGGATTGCTGTGAATTCCTCCAAAATGCTTCGATTGACACGATTCCTTCAGATTCGAAGAATTCAGGTCATTGCGCACAAGTTTTCTCATTGATGTTGGTCCGTCAAATTCTTTGTTTAGAAGCAGGCAGGCATGAGAAAGTTAGTTCACTCCATCTCTTCGTAGGATTTATCAATGAATGGTAGTGTGACACAACGAAGAACTCGAAGTGTATGACACGCACGGCACTGGCTGCTGTCTGAGGCTCACTGCTTATTCAGTGACGCCTTGTTGTTTGACCGTAGATCGTGTGTGACGTGTGCCATTTCATTATCGCATACAAGATATGACCCTGCCCTTCTAGGAAACAACGACTAGGGAGCGGGCAGTCTAATTCTGTTTAGTCATTGTGTTAGAATGACACTGGAAAACTACGTCAAAGAAGTTATTTGCCGACCATATAGTTTAGTAGATTTTATTAAAATGTTTCTTTTGCCCATAGAGTAGGGATATTTAGGTAGAGTATCGACTCAAAAAAGTATCTGTATACAGTTAAAATTTTTATACTAAAAGATTCAGTTTTTTGCGGAGATTACGTTCCCGTGGCCCAAAAAATTATTTGAGCACTTTTGAAAAAAGTCAAAATTTGCCAATATATATATATATATATATATATATATATATATATATATATATATATATATATATATATATATATATATATATATATATATATATATACTATCGAGATGACTCTCCTATATAAGTAGTATGAAGCAAGTTGGATATCAAAAGGGATGAATATTTGCTAATAAGGATCCTAACTAAGCGGAAATCAAGCTGATTATCGAGGGAATTTCATGAATTGTATTATAATGAAAGTCTTCATGAAAAAGTCGCGATATCATTCGTTCTTTCTTGGCTGACATTTCAAGTTTTTAATTCAATTTTCATCGGCATGATTTTATGATTCACTAAATTCATGTTTCCTTTCTTGAATTTGGGTGTGATGTGATGTGGAACCATTTACATCTTTCAAAGTTGAATGAAGTCATTGTCTTTGATTATGTGATTTTGCTGTGTCAGTGGCAAGTTGCCTGTGATATGATCACGCTTTAGAAAATACCCTTGAGGTTGAGCAAGAAAGTAATAGGAACCCATCGAATTCGTAGTTTAATTAACATTAAATCTCCAAAGCTGTCATGAGAATCTGTGAAATACCATCATTCCTTCTGCATTACAATCATGATCATTCAATTCCATTGTAATTTCTGCAAAACAAGGAAGATTTGCATACCTCACATTTGGTGACAATATCACCTGTATCTCCCTTGAGCTCATTTAATAATATCGAAAGTGTTTACACATTGGGGATTTAATAAATGCGCAGTTACCACTCTACCTAACATATCTACTCTATGCTTTTGCCTTTCAGGTGTATAAACTCATATTTCCTTCTCCTCGATCAAGTGTTGGAAGCAAGCGTTTTGAAAACAAAATATTGTGAAAGACTGGAGCGAATTTATTGTTCATATTGAAAAGTTTTTCATTTAATACACTTAGTAAAAGTTAAACCCGGATTTGTTTTCATTATGCAGCTTCATTTGCTATGCATGTACTAGACATGTGGTCCTGAAGTCACAACAGACAGCAATTAACACATATCATGTAGACGTTTCGTAGACCTTAAGAGAAAATAAACGAACTGTCTGGATTTTGTGATCCAAACACGACCGCTCGTCAGGGAAACAGTGACATGGTCTAATTTTTTGTTGCTAGTTTCATTCTATCTCTTCTTATAAAAAGTGTTTGATCCAAATAATCACTTATACAAGCGCATTTTCAAACTTATGCTCAGCGGTGTAATCGCAAAGTCGTAGGAAATGTTCAAAGGTCATTTGGCTGAAACCGATGACTTAAGCCTGACTGCGTGCGTACTACGTAGGTGGCCCTTTACAGAAAACACTCAAGTAGTAAAGCAATATTCTGTCTTATTAATGGTAAGTTAGCTTCACACAAACCATCCATATAATGGTAGCATTTTAATGCAATAATGTAGTGAACAGGATCAGCAGCTTCGTGTTCATTGATGGATGATAATCTTCTTGCTGCAGCCTTCCTTTTCAGACCTCCTTGATTCACCCGAAGGTAGTATTGTAGATGAATTACTTCGTAATTCAAAATTATTGAATTCAAGTTCGAATTTGATTTTGTGATAATTAAGGGTTGATGATCAAACTATTCTGATTGCTTCTAATGAATGTCAAAAATCAGGACAATCCTCACCGAATCCTCATAAACATGCTATGGGGTTGACCTCAATCCTCATACCCACTCCATACCCATGGGTATACCCACGGCAACCTTGCCGATTTGACGAGCCTCCGTGCGGTCAACTCGTCCCACGCTCATCCTTGTCCAGACCACAAAACGAACCAAGTTTGAAGCTTCAATATATTCATAAATTCACCGAGTATCAGTCATAGGAGCATTCTCGGAAATATCAGCTATCATGACTATTGTACTTTACCTAATTAGTCTTGTATATCCCACCTAGCACTATTTGAACTGAACTTAAATTGTGAGCTTCCATTTGAAATCTGATCTCCACTATGTGCTAAATATGTACATAATCTGTCCAATGCCTGGCTTCAAGCATTTTCAGCCTTTCACTGGCCATGTTCAATTACAGTGAAGTCATGCATTCAAAACAATCACACATTCAGAAAAGCAATATTTACTGATGATTATTGCTGGCACACTAGTTTAGACGAGATGTTAATAGTGTGTTTACAAGGACTTTTATGAGTTTTTGAGGAAATTGACTTGATAAGCAAATTACGTATCTCAAATTCGCTTCCAGTATACTTGCATATTAAATAGGGAGCTGTGTTAATGTTTAGGTTGTTAGCTAAAGTGCAATAAACATATTATATTATTGTGCAAATTGATGATCTTTTAATGCCAATTAATTGTGCCAAGCTTCGTCCTTGAACGCTCCCCTTGAACACACCTCTTCATTTAACCGACATTCACTAAATCATTAACCTAGTTCATTATGCAATCTACAAAAAATGCATTGTCATTACGTAATCATGGTCTGGATTCAGCACTAAAGGAAAGAACTAGATTTAGTTCCTTTGATTATTTACGAAAATATGTATTCTTGAAGTTTCCATCACATTGCATAAAGCTAAGTTTTTTGTGATTGTTTCTGCTAAATGTTGTAAATTCTTAATGATCCCTTCAACTTTCTGGTCTGCGAATTCTCTTTATAAAACCACATTAAATCATCAAACACAATTATGAAATCATTCACTCGTGATATAGCATTAAAAAGTATTTTGTCAATGAGATTGGGTTGGAAATCACGCCACCATTGTGTGAATTTGTGTACGGAGGCGTGAATATTCACGTGAATTTTATTTACCATGTGACTCACAGAATCAACAGCTACCGCAACAGCTTTCAATCTCATTCATTTCAAATCTTATCTAACGGTAGAGGAGGTTGCAATCGACGTTTGCTCGTAAGTTTTGAATCTTTGATTAGAAATTCATGAGTACGTGGACACTGCTCCTGCATTCCATTAAAATTGTCCGACACACTCTGTTTAGAAAGAAGAATCTGTACGGCACTTAATATACCAATACTCTCAAAAGCGATGATCGAAACATCATCATAAATGAAACAACGAAGGCAGTTTTGATTAACTTACGCACAGTATGCACATGTGCTATAGAGCCATATGCTAAGTTATGCGCTAAGATCATTCTATTTCAATGGTGACTAGACATGATGGAACATAGACATTCTATGAATGGCTTACGATCGTCGCCGGCAATCCTGCCAAAAATTACAGTTGATGAAATATTGTCTTTCCAAACGTTTCTTGACTTAACGCACATGTAGGTCAATGATCAAGTGGTCTTAGAATAGCATGGCATCATTGGAATGCTAGTAAGAAACATGTATATGTTTGTGAAAATTGCGTTATCAAAATATAGACTCTAGTCTATTTAGTGAATTACACAAATTTTGCCGAGGAAGTAGAAACCGCAATTATTGAGGCCGCTGAAAATTACAACAATAAATAAGATAGATTTTTATTTCCATTTATGAATTAGCCATCAATTTAAGTAGAGTTTTAAACGCAAGGATATGTGACCAGTATCTAATCAAAATAGGTTACCCTTTTCAATCCCATATTCAGCATCTTTCTAAAGATTTTTTAGACCATCAATCTCCGAATAATTCGGCTGCATGAAAGATCATCGTCCCCGTCTTGCTCGCTGATGCCATAAACATAGAACGAAGGAGTATATAAATATATATAAACTTTTACACACTTTATTTATATAAATATATAAATAGAGTGTGCTATTTTCCTCAAGGTTTCACCTACGCGGTCAATGGATTAATCTACTCGGTAAGAGTTGCTGTTATTAAAATTGAAAGCAGTGATTTACTCACATTTCGAAGAGAGACAAAGTTTACATTGTGTTTCAATCTATTTAATCAGGAGAAAGACCGAAAAACATCGCTCCTAGATTCACACTGCTATTTTTGGCTGCTTGCAAAGAATTAAAACATAAGCCATGTCATTGTCTAAAGCTTCTTCAAACTCAGCATGTTCAGTGAATTAATGGCACAGCGAATCATTTAGCTAATTTACTGCAATGTATGAGGAACATCATCCCCCAACGAAGTTGGAACATTGAGATATTTATAAGTGCACACCGTATCTTATCTAACAGACCGGAAGGACCATGCATCACGCCTTCAAATGTAAATATCCACTCTCACGGTCTCATATATGTTAGTCAAAGGTCCTGAAGCGTTTGTTTCACTCACTCTCTTCCATTTTATTTCCGCCGAACATGAATAAATCCGACGGGGTAAAGCGGATGGTCCCTAAATTTGGTGTCTCTCCTGGTCACTAGCGTGCGGGGGTTGGAAGCGCATGAGGCTCTGCTATCCCATCAGTCTTTTTGCAGCTACGTTTTCCAGGGTCTGCTGACCGAGATTTATCCTGGATGAATTATTCACTTATAGATCGCTTTCATAATTTGCTGGACACAGGTTGGTGTGAAACTAGTGCACACATTGCTTATCGTTGTATGCTGAACTCAGATTAATTAAGACATTGAACCACATAGTACTGGGTTGGTAAATTTTCAACCTGGGTCCACTGCGAGATGTGGATGTCAATATCTCTGCGCAACTTCAAAGCATAGAGGTGATAATCTTTCACTTTTTGCATAGATGAGATCAACAACTTAAGGGCAAGCCTGTTCCCGACACTTGTTTTGTGTTGTATGAGAGAATTCATGTTCATTTGAACGTAGATCGGAGCGATATGATCAAACGCTAACAAACTAGAGCCACCAAAACTTATGCAGTATAACGTGATATTAATAAATTAGTGTGTAATATGGCGTATCCTTCATAATAAATTACTGACTTTTTTAAGTCATAAACATTCCGTCAACGATTTTAAGCTTTCTATACTTATGGGTTACTCTCCTCCCAAATTTGTCTTAAGTCCGTAAAAATTAATCGTTACAAAGCCCCAGATGCATGTAGTTGAGGATATATCCTATATTCAAAAAAAAATTGCAGTATCCAAATCTGACACGCATCATTGAATTGGAGACGATAACGTGAAGCACATCGATATCAGCAGCTTGATCTGACATCCTCTGTTCGTCACATTCTAAGCCAATAATACTTGAGGCAACAAATTAAATTCGTAATAACGCGGGAAGTGATTACACAACTTCAAAAAGTGTGGTTGAGTGTGATGTGGACAACCCTGGGGTTGCCTTCTTCGTTGTGACTTTCATGACTTGAAGTTTGGCCCAAAATCCGTGCTAAAATTTGGAGTTTTTCTTGCAATTATCATACTAGGCTCCGTTTCCATTCCTCAAATTTTTGCAAAAAAATCCTCAATTTTTCTCATAGGCTAATCACAGGCCTGCAAGTATCATTTTGATCAGCAATTCACTGATGCACTTGATTGATAGATGAATAACCAATTAATTTTCATGCAATTGCACCCTTATTTCTCCATGACAGATTCAAATCTTTAAGTACAACTCTCGGTGGACGGTAGTTGACATTTCATCAAGAAACTGTTGATTCTCAAGTACTGTATTATTGACAGCGTTAAAATGAAAGTTCAGCCTAAATATATTGCAGGAACACACGACAGCTACCCCACAATAGCATGAAGGCACCAGCCGGCTAGCAGAAAATTTCTGAATTGACCAGTAGGCTTTTTGATGAGAAATTCCTTTATGATTGCTAGAAATACAGCAGACTTATTAATGGATTAGTCGATCCATTACTTGAGTGCCTGAATGAAATTAAAGTATAGAGTTAACTGTTAGTTATATAAGCTTGAGCTGGAGTCACTTGGAGTCACTGTCATCGGCAATAATGAATGAAATGATGGTCTAAGTTAAATCCATTTTATATTACAACATCAGTCAATAAACGTGCCGTTCTACTGTGAAATCCTTAGTTCTGAACCGATTTTCATCATTTCTTTCATCTTAATCCTTGGGATCCCCTCTTTTTGGTCATGAAAAGCTTTTACGTCACTACTCCCCATACTTGGGGCTTGGACGGTGCTGACATAGTCAGACTTATGGAGCGTTGTAGTACTTTAAGTCCGGATGCCCTTCCTGTCGACTTCCAATGACACCTTCGAGGTTCGACCTCTGGACCAAAAGATCGCTAGGCCAAGCACTTAAACACTGTGCCACGGAGACCACACCGTGGTTATCATAAATTCAAATCAATCTAACAAAGTTTTCCTCATGAAAATTTTAGCTCAAGGCAGAAAAGTGCTAAGAACGCCTGTCCCAAGCGTGGGTACTCTATCTTTGGGAAGATATGTCGCAGTGATCTACAAAAATTATGAGTATAAAGTTATGTATCATGAGAAAGCGCATGAGTCGTGCTTTCAACCAGACTATAATGCAGGATTACATTGACATCGGTGGGATATTTTTCCAAGTAGACTTTGTGCCCCAAAAATTGTATTCTGACCGATGCACATTTCTCAACTTAGAAATGATCTTTTTATTTTCTTAATATAACGAAACTAGTATAGGGTATGACATACGGCGCTACGCTTCGCTTCGCTCCTCACCGTATGTCATACTCCCCCCCGAATTTTCTGAATTTTTTCAGAAATTTTCCGATTTTTCCCAATATTTTACAAATTTTACACACTTGTGATTTTAGCAAAAATTTACAGAAAAAATTTACGTAGTCTAAAAATTTACAAAATTTATGTAGTCTTTTCACATAGTCTAAAAATATCAGAAGATTCTATTCAAAATATTTATTAAAAAATGGAAACCTCAAAAATGAAAGAAACTTCGAAAATGGAAGAAACTTCGAGAATATATCCTTCGTTAATAAATGAACGTAGTTCTACTTTAATGGACATTGTAAAGATGAACATAGAAAAACACAAAGGTAGAGTACGTTATATGAAAGATAAGGAATCTCAATTATTATTATGATTAGAGCATTATAAAATTAAGAAAGAGATGGTCTAAAGTTAAGAATGTAACACAAGGTATTGGAATATTTTTAAAAGTAAGTTTAGGTGCTCTGACTATTGTCATTTCTTCTGGCGATCTTTCAATTTCTATTATTGCTACTTCTTTGCACTCAAATGATCACTCAATTGTATAGAACATCTGCTTCTCGCATTCATGAAGCAAAGCATTTCAGAACAAAGAGCTGTTACCCCCCCCCCCCAACTTAAACATTTGAAAGGAAACAATGTATTTAAGAACAAACAGCTACTACCCGCACTTAAACATTTGAAAGACGTGGAATATATATATCCAGCAAATCCTGCTCCAGCTGCAGTGCCATGAAACAACACACAACAACAACAATCGATATGGCTATTTCAGACAATTGTGCTGGAGTCTTATTTAATTTAACAGTGTTTCTTGTCAGTGAAGGTTGTACCAAAACGCTCTTGTCATGTATTTCTCAAAATGAGCCAAGATTTTTCCGCTACTCAATCAAAGATTGTCAGAGAAAATTTGCCAAATTTTTTCTGTGAGATCGCAAATTTGTTTATATCTTCAGAGAAACACGGTGATAATTTCGAATTTGTTAGAAAGGAAACTGCGAAATGCCCTCATTTGTTTGATCCAGACTTCATCGAAGCATCACGGATAGAAAGAAAAAATTTCAAGAAAAAGCAAAATGAAGATAGAAGACAACAACAGTTGCCGGTGAAGATGAACAAATTACGTCAAGAATTAATGGAGAATATTGTTGAAAGGTTTGAATTTGCAGATTCTTTGGAGAATTTTATAGAGCCAAATGGTGGAAAGGATAATACAATTGAAAACTTGCATAAATTCTTAACACATGAAAAAAGAAACAATTCACTCAGTGTCATGTGTAAAATTTTTATTGGCAAACACATCAACCATCTGCTGACTCTTTGTGGTAATGACAAAACATATTTTTATAGTCTTTTGAAGAAAAATCAGATCAATTATTTACGCACCGAAGTTTTATTTGCTATGGAATTAGGAAAATTAGCCGACAAATTTCCTAAATTTTGTAGAGTGTCTGTTCCTCTTATACTTTTAAAACGCAACCTAACCATATTGGAAGATTGTCTACAAGGTGATGGAGAATTTTTGTGCGGCAACTAGATTTATTGTGCTGAGCAATTGTGACATTCAAATTGATTCCATTCTTTTCCTAAACAATGGTGCGACATTCAGTGTGCGTCTTTCAGTTACAATACCGCGCTTCAACTAATCAAATCGCGTCCACGCGTGGACATATGCAATGCTATTTCCTTCTTCTCCTAAACAATTGTGCGCCATTCAATTGCAATTCCGCGCTTCGACTAATCAAATCGCGTCCACGCGTAGACATGAATCGTGTTGTAAAGAAAACTTATCATTTTGAATCTCTCTCTTTTATATGCAATGTTATTTCCTGTTATACATGTACACACAATTACTATGCCATTCAGTGACAATACCGTGCTTCAGCCAATTAGATCGCGTCCACCCGTGGACAAAATGTTATATGCATGCGTAACTTTGTATCGGTTATTTGATCAAAAGGGAGATGTAGACTCCTTTTCTGTCAAAGTTTATGAACAGTATATGTTAAAACATTATTTGATTTTCTGTTATAAAATTGTTTGTTTTCAAATTTAAAGAACAAAATATGTTAAATATATTATTATAAAAAAATGAATAACAGAAAGGAGACAACGAAAAACTTAAACATTGAAGACTCCGAGCTTAGCTCGCCGACCTTCGGTTGCTTCTTAAAACAATACGGTAAACAAACAACTACGAATTTCGATGTAAATAAGATCGCAGATCATTTAAGAATAAAAAACTTCACGTGTTAATGAGAGATTAATTACAATTGATAAAAATGTACCTCTAATGAATTTTGTAACAAATCTTCACACATCAGACTAAAAAGGAGTACATTGGTCAGCAGGGCCAAATAATACTAATGTAGAAAACTATTGGTTCGACTCATACGGACTTCCCCCTACAAATGAAGTGAAAGAAATACTGGGAAATGGAAATACATTTCAAATTCAAAAACCAGGAACTACTTATTGCGGACAATTATGTATTTGCGTTTTGTAGAAATTGCAAAAAGGAGTACCATTTCTAGATATGTTAGAATTGAATAATGATAATTAAAGTTCAGCCTTTTGTAATTCATTTTTATGAAATCTACCTTTTATTTCTTCATTATCTAAATCTTTAATTTCATGAGTAAACGTATCACTTTGATTTAGTTTAGAAACTTTAAATATCTCTTTAGTCTAATAACCATCAAAACCTTTTTCAAATTAATATTTAAATATTCCAACTCTATCTCCAATCTTAAATTTACGCTTTTAATTTACGCTTTTGTAAATTAACATTACTTTCATTCTCATAATTATTTTCAAATATCTTCTTTCTTATTAAATCTGGATCGTTAGAAGCATTCTTTGGAGTTTCTTCGATACTTGAATGAATTTTATTGTTATACTCATCTACAATTCCTGGTAATATTTTTAACCATTTCTGATTTCCTTGTTCAGTAAATTTCATAAATAATTTACTTTTTAATGATCTATTAAACCTTTCTATTACTACAGCTTTTCCAGCATTTTCAGTGGAATAAACAGTTTCAAATAGTGGCTAAACATTTCTATTGTAAAACTCAGAGCCTTTGTCAGCAAACAATTTTTTTGGCTTTCTATTACTTTCTTTGAATATTTCTTCAAACGCATATTTAACTGATAAACCACTTTTATTTATTAATGGCTTCACCCAAGCGTATCGAGTATAAAAAATCTATAACAGTCAATGCGTATTTAAATTTTCTTTCATTCGGCATATGAATAAGATCACCACTCCAAATATCATCTTTATTAAATACCTTTACTTTCAATAGATATTTAGGCTTTCTATATTCTTTATGAATTTCAGACGCGTAAGTTTCATCTAAACCCTGACCGAACAATATTTTTGCTTGTAAAGCTTTCTTAACAAACATTCTTTCAATTTTTTCTATAAAGGAAGGATTTTGAAAATTATCCAATTCTTCTATCATTTTTCTCTCAGCTTCATGACGAGATTTTAGGTCATGATTTCGATAAGCTAAATCTTCTCTATAAGCTGCTGCATCAACTCTGTTTATTGGTTCTTCACCTAGTTTTGGATTATTATTCTCATCTAGTCTTATATCTAATCGAGTTCCTGGACCGGTATATGAATGACCAGGAAGATGTTTTTCTTTTGAATATTTACTCCAAATAAATCCAGGAAAGTTTTCTAATGTTTTTTGTATGTCACCTCCGGTGTGCAGCCGACCAGTGTGCAGCCGATGGCCACAATGTACTTTTAAGAGATAATTCAATAAATCTAAATTAGAAATTTTTAATTTAATTTTCGGAATTTGTAGAATTTAGTTTAATTTGTAGAATACATTTTAAAGATAAAAAAATGTTTATAACATTATAACAATATATCTACCTAATCATACTAGGACTTAGATATATTCCAGAACCATCTTTAGTTTCTTTTATTTCTATTAAATCATCAACATTATGTAGAATGATTTTGAGAACTGATTTTGAGAACTCGTTTTCCTTCATCAACTAAATTTAATTTACTAATAAAATGATCTACTATTCCTTCACCCCTAGCAACTATCTCCAACTCTCTATTATGACGTTTTTAATCTTCTAATGCTGCCTTCTCTGATTTATCTTTATTTACTGCTTGGACAATACCAGCTGTCCCACCTGCAACACTTCCTGCTGCTGCTATACCTCCTATTATTAGTGGAATTAATGGGAGAATTCTACCATTCTTTTCTCTTGTAATTTAATATTCTCTATCATTGGTTCACTTATGTAATATTTCTTTTTGCTAATCGTAATAGTTTTAGGTGTATTTTTGTCAACAATATTACGTAATCTTAATTCAACAGTTTTATTATTATTACATATCGCTTGCGACATTCATAATAAAAAATTTTAAGTTAAGATATTTTTTAATCTATCCTAGTTATGAAAAAAATTTAAGTTAAGAACAAATTTTAAGTTACCAAAAATTTTAATTAACTTATCGACGAAGTCTTGGGTTTTAACCTATCCTAACCATCTTTCCATTAAGAATTTCAATAGAATATTTTACATCTTCTAGCAATAAACCATAAGCCATCAATGAAGTTGTGGAATCTTTTTTTCAATATTAATTGTTACATCACAACCAGTCTTGATAATATCTTCAGATTGTGCACTTAAATCGAAACATAAAACAGGATATAAATGTCTCCAATCTCCAGGAATGAATTGCGGTTCAACTCCAAATTATATACAGAGATTTCTATAAGCATCATATCCTTCCATAAATTGATTATTGGTATCATCGAATCTTAATGGATCAATAGGACATCGGGTTTGATTTAAAGCAACTTGTAAACTTCGAATTGTGTTAATATGGAAAAGATTGCTGTTCTTATGAAAACTTGGAGAATCATTTTTTGAAAAGCTAGTAATAAATATCTTGGAGTAATCGAAGTTCTAGTAAAATGCCAATTAAATTTTTGTTCAGAAAAAGTCATAGAACTAGCAGTACGCTTTAGAAAATTTGCTGGAATTGGTTTGTTAGTATTTAATCTTTTTGCAATAGCTAATTCGACCTCTAAACTAGGAGTAATGTTTTATCCACCATTCAAGTCTATCAATTTTTAAATATACTTTTTTCCAGTCTTACCATAAAAGATTAATTCATTATTTGCTGTACGATGAATTATTAACTTAAATTTTAATTGATATGATATTTTATCATAATCTAAATATCCGAATAATGGAGACAATGACCAATTTACTGTCTGCTTACTTTCTTGTTAAACTCACGTCTTTCTTTATATGCACTATTGTTTGTTTTATTTAAATGATTTGCAATGTTTTCTACATCTTTCGCAATTCCTGCTGCATCTGTTCCAGCGTGAATTAAATCATCAACAATTATACCATCATTAGTATCAGGAAACCAACCTTCGATTTCATGCTTTTTATTATTTTCACCAATTGTTACAAATCTAAGCATTGTATCAATTACACCTGGAGAATCACTTATTGTTTCTATATTTTAAGTTGCAACATCTAAACGGATTTGTGTAAATAATCTTGGAAAGAAATTATTCTCTATTGCAATATTATCGGTATTTGGTAATGGTGTTTTAAAATTGGCATCACTATATAAAGAATATTCAGTGTAAAAAGGAATCAGGTAAATATAAATAACTTTGTTGATTATCAACTTCAAAGATTAAATCACCTGCAGTATTTAATCTACTAGAAGATCCGGGATTCATAGCAATGCTTATATAGTCATCCTTTTTTGATTGTAAATGACTAACGGAGGATCGTCTAATCTAAATTTATTTTCAATCGAGGAAGACATTTTTATAAAAAACAATTTTGACTTTTTTGTTTTGCTCACACACAAAAAAAATTTTTCACACACAAAAATGATTTGTCACACACAGAAAAATTTCTCACACACAGACAAAATGTTTTTTTAGGTTTCCTTTACGAATATATTTTAGAATTTTGCTAAACCATTATCTCTTATTCAATTGATTTCTTCTCATGTTTACTCTCTGATGGAGTACCACTCTTCAAGGTTACACCTGTCACTGCCATGTTAGCAATTTTGTTTTTTGTTTCCTCTGAAAGTTTTTTTATTTTTTTTAGTTCTTCAGAATCATTCTTAAGTTTACGAAGAGTTTCTAGTTGTTTTAAGTCGTTTTGAGACTTAACAGCATTTGATATTGCACTAGCTGTACTACCTATAGCAGCTGCTCCTTTTGCAGCAGATATAATCAAATCTTTTATTATTTTTAATAACATCAACGATACTTCCTATACCAGAAAATATTCCAGCTCCGCGGTTTACACCATCTCCTTCTTTTTGTACCGTTTCTACACTCTTATAATGATAAACAGGATTCATACGTAGTTCGAGGACAATTCTTTTATTTGAAGCAGATTTTTTAAGATTATGTTTATAAATTATAGGCATTTTTAGGAATAAATTTGACTTTTGGGAAAAATATTTACGCTTATGATTAAGATTTACGAGTGTGAATGGACAACAACCGCGTGCTTACTTTATTAATTTTCCGTTGCACTTTATCTATTGCGTCAGGCAGCGTGTGATGTATTTTAATTTCTATTATATTAACTTGCATTTTCTGCTGATTCATCTTCAACGCCGTTTTAAGAGGAGTCATTTGAACTTCAAGAACATCTAACTGATTTTTAACAGCATCTAACTGTTGTTTATTTCCTTTATAATTTTTCTTTAATTCATTTTCTAAATTGATTTTAAGAGTTTTCATTTTATCAACTTTTTGATCAAGTGAGTTTACTTCATTTATTATTCTATTCATCTTTTTAATTTGTTGAGTAATTTTAGAACTCAATTCATCAACACTTTTTTGGAATGTAGTTTGTAACTGCTTTAAATTTTTTAAATTCTTTCAGGAAGTTTTTCTATTTCATCTTCTAATTGTTCTTTCAATAATTTTTATCTGATGTTTATTTTTAATGACTGCAGATTTTAACTTTATAGAAAGTAATATTAAAATTTTTGATTGTTCTGAAATTTTTTTAAAAAGTTTTGCTATATTTACTTCTAGCTCTCTATCCTTTTTATCAAGTTTTAATAATTTTTCGTTCAATGATTTGTCATTAAGTTTAAGCAACTTTAATTCATTCATCAGTGGAACCAAAACATCGATTATATAATTTTCTTTTAAGTCATTGATTTGTGTATCAACATATTGTCTATTTGTTAACTGTATTTTGTTGCGGAAGAATAGAAAGATGCAATGGATATAATAGAGAAAGAATATAATATAATAGAATAGAAGGATTCAGATATAATTTTTGGATATAATAGAAAATTATTCCAAAATAAAATATTTTGGATATAATGGAGCCAGTTTTCATAACATAATTTTCTATTTCTATTTCTGATTCACGATTATTCGGGATATATGCACCTCCTCCAACATTTGGTATCATCATTTTTTAACAATAAAAGATATTTCTGTCATGGAAATAAAAATAAAATTATAAATGAATTTTTCTCACATGAAAATAAAAAATAAAAATGACTCAAATTTGTCAAGTTTGTAATATGCGTTTTACAGATCAAGCGTTCTTATATTCACATATGAAATATACACCATGTGGTGAACTTATGGAACAATCTCAACAAAATATGCAACCTATTCAAAATATGCAACCTGTTCAAGAAATTCAACCTATGTCAGATATTCAACAATCACAACATTTGGTGTAGCAATACCTAATAGATTAACAAATAATGATACATTAAAATGTTGAAAATCTGGAATTGATGATGAAAGAAATGCCTTCAAAAAAAGCAACACCAATAATATCTGATGCCAAATCTACATTAGCTGAAGCAAAACAAACAATTGAAGATAAAAAACCAATAATAAACGGTGTGAGTGCTATAATTAATTAATTATATTTTAGATATAAATTTTTAGATATAAATTTTTGATATAATTTTTTTAAATATAAATTTTTTAGACATAATTTTTTAGATATAATTTTTTAGATAGAAAATAATTTTTAGTCATAAAATAAAATATTATTATTCCTACGTATCATCATCATCATCACATAAATTACTCTCAGCGAAGATTGTTTGAAATATTTCAGCTTGAATATCTTCTCCGTTATAGGGTAACATAATTTCATTTTCATCAGGTGCTTGACGTTTAAAAATATTTATTTGACCAGAAAATTTTTTTTCTTCAGTATTATTATTTTTTTCAGGAACACTAATTACAGTTTCTAAAGATCTTTTTCATGGTTTATTAACTGTAGTCGATAATGTTTTACCCGCATTTAATTTTAGAAAATCTTCTACTTTTGCTTTATTTTGTGAATATCCTTTAAGTGTTTTCTTTTCGCTAAGTCTTCCTTGTTCATCTACAGTAATACAGTATTTTACTTTAGGTGCAATAAACATTGCAAAAATATTTCCACCATTTCCATAATCATTTTTTCCTTGACACAATTCTCCCCTAACATATCCAGCAGCATCTAATTTATTGAAGAGTTCATTAGAAATGTATATTGAATCAGTGTTTTTTACAATTAATGGAAAACCACAATTAAATGCGCCATCTTCTGTTTCAAGATCATAAACATATTGTGGTTTATTATTGAAATATCTTGCAGTGGTAATATCATTTTTAACTTGACACGCATTAAAGCATAATGGTTTATCTTGTCTTTCGTTTACTACCAAATTAATACCTAGAGATGATGCCAAATTGTATAAACCACTAAAGGTTACTTTATTTTTCTGTGTAAAACGAATAAATTTTGTATATTTACTTGTAATAAAAGATTTCTTGTCCCCATCTGCTGCATAAAATCCAACAAAGAACCAATATCTAATATTATATTCAGCATTTAGAATATAATAAGGAACACGTTTTTCTTTAAACTGATTGTAATAATTTTCACTAAAGTATATAGCATATTTTTTTGGATTTTGAAAATTAAGTTAGTATACACTAGATGATCTCATTGTATCATATATTTTACAATCATTGTTCTAAACTTCATTAATATATGTTTTTAATTTAATTAAGAGGTTAAGGTCTTGGTTTTTTTAAAGTATAACAATTTTTGACTCCTGATTTATAATTATAGATTCCAGCAGAACCATCTCCTAAAAAGAGGCCTTCTATAAATGCTCGCTTACATCTTAAATTAGGTGGATCATTAACATAACTATCACTTACAATTTGTTTCAGTGTGATTGTATTGTCGTGTAAAAATATATATTATGTAGTAAATTTGTTCCTATATTTAATTCTTGTGGCTTTATTTTATTACCTATTTCATCTAACAATGAATGATCTTCAGTAACATCTACTATTTCCATTGTTGTTCTTATTCGATAAATACTTTTATTTGTGTAATGTCGAATAATTTTTTTTACTTTACTCCATCCATTGTGAGTATAAATTTCTATATTATCAACAAATGAAATTTCTTTCATATCACCATTAATTTCAAACGGATTAATTTTATAGTTGTTTACAATACTGTCTATTCTAGAAATAAATAATGAATTATTCTTTCTCAATATTACAGGCGTGTCAGCTGTTACTGAATCTGTATAATGAATGTATTTTTCGTTGAAACCATTAATTTCTAAAATATAGTTATTCATGATTCTTCTAGAGTGAGAAAGAATAAAAGAACCTAAGTGTGATGGCATGAATGACGTCTTCCCATCTCTTACAATATTAGCTTTAAGAAATTCATCATCTTCCATCTCTACTTTCGCTAAATATTGTTCATCATTTAATTTTTCATAATCTTTTACTTCTTGAGTGAAATTTTTTCTCAATGTATTCTCATTCCATAAATGATATTTAGTGGTTGTGTCTTTTTGTACGGTTTTGCCATATAATGAATTCATTAATAATATAATTAGCTCATCGCCTACAGTATTTTCTTCAATTTTCTTCTATTTATTTTCGAAATGGTGAAACTTGATAATTTTTTTCATAATTTATACCATCATTAATATGTAAGATTTTTCCACCACATCTAACAATTTCTTGTATGTCTACAGAAGTTAATACATCATAATCTATACCATTTCTAAACCTGATTACTTTTACATGAGAATTATCATTTTGATTTTTAACTTTATCTTTTATAAGAACTGGTTGAAAAAACATATTCGGATATTGAAACACAACTGTAAATATTCCAGTTTTAGGTCTAAATGTTTGAGTATTAAATTTATATACTATTTCTCGTTCTTCTTCTTGACGAAATTTTCTAGCTGATACAAATTTAGGGTATTCTGAATTTTCATCATACATAGCTGATGGATATAAAGATGTTGCATCAAAAGCCATTAGAAATTCATTTTTTTGTTCAAGTAGTTGATTTGAAATTTTCTTACAAATTTCAGTTTTATCTCCTAAATCTTGATACTGTTTCATTAAATCTATTAAATTACTTCCAGGTAAATACTGCTTTAATATTGGTAACAAGATATTACAAAATGGCGATATGTATTTTCTTATATTTGCTGAAACTCTTCCACCTTTAACAGATTTTCTAATATAATTTCTGGCCCATAAATATATATGAGATTGAATATTTATATTGTCATTTTGTACGCTTTTCATCCAACCGTTAAATGTTAAAGCGGAGGATGTTAAATTAGTAGTTATATCTTCGCCAACTAAATCTCGCATAACATTATTATATTTGTAGATACAAAAAGCTAAAGAAAGAATATCGTTAACTAAATATGGTCTCCATTCATTTTCTTTTTCTTTATAATTTTCATGTGTTATGTCTCCAATTTCATAATTTAATTAACACACATTGATAGGAATTTTAAAATTCTCACACCATTTAGAAAGACTTGTTTTTACATGTTGATAACTATATTTCATTATAATAGTTTGAAATGCTAATTTACCTGGAGGTAAATTTTTTTCATATTAATATTATTGTTTTTAAATCTAAAAGATTTTTGAATATATCTACTAACACATTCAGTTGTATAAGGATTTTGTAATGAAGCAGATAATATTCATTCCTCTTGAAGTTTTAAGAGGCGGTTTAGATAATTTAAAATTAGCTTTTATCGGAAAATAGGAATCAAAACCTGATGAATTGTGAGCTATTAAAGTTACTTTCGAATAATTAAATTTTCCAAGAGTTTTAAAAAATTGATGTAATGTACATTCATCATCCTCAGTTCTCGCAGATATTTTCACATTTTTTTGACGTTTATTAAATTGTAATTCAGTTAAATTTTTATACTCATTAATTTGTTTTTTAAGTTTTTTTAATTTCATCTTTATCTTTTGATCGTTTAATTTTAATCATGTCACTTAACAAACGTGTTTCTAATTCTTTCAATCTTTGTCTCGGTAAGCAACATATAAATTTATTAAAATTAATAGCTCCTACAGCATAAGGAATAGGATGAGCTGTTGAACAGTTAGGATCGGGAAAAGTTTTGAAATCCCAAATATATGTTGAACTGTATTCAATTTTTTCTTTGTTATGATTTTATATGGACGCGTTGTTAGATTTTCATCAGTAACTGTTTTATATATTGGTTTGAAATTATTTTCAATTTCTCTAATAGCTTTTAATTTATGAGATTTTTTAATTAAACAATAGTGACCAATTGTTGAACCTTCGTGGAAATAATTGTAATAAACATAACTGTGAATAATTGTAATACCTCCAGGATTTAAATGACGATTGGCAGGACTATAATATTGAACACATTCTCCAAAATATTTTTTGAACTGAGAAAATTTGCAATTTGACATTACTCCTGTTCTAGATGTGGTTTTCTATTTATATAAAAAATTATTAAACATTTCTTTCATAATTTCGTCTTGTTCTTTACTGAAACCACGTAAAACATTATAACATTTTATAAAGCAGATATTTTCGGAAGGAATATAACAATACTGTCCGAAATATTCTTTGATTCTATATTTCATATTAATACCAGCACCTCTATGTGATCTTTGAACTAACTTCATTCCAAAATCTTCATGTTTTATATTTCCTGTAAAAATCCATTCATGACTATCTGATTTCTCTTCTAGATTAGAAAACCATGTTTCAAATGTTTTTTTATTATAGAAAGTTACGTAAAAGTTTTGAATTATATTTTCACTATCTTTAATAACTTTTTCAAATAAATTAATAATTTTACCATTTGCTAAAAGTTTACGTATATCATTTACTACATTAACAAAAGATACATTTTCATATTTAATTTCATTCAAATTAAAAAGATTTACTAAATCCTCTCCCCCCTCATCCCTAATTCTCTCATCTAAAAAAATATCAGTAATGGGAGTTTTTTTTCATTTTCAGCTAAGCCTTCAAGTTTTCTATATCGTTTTTAAGTTTTCTAAAATTTTTTTTTATTTTTTCTTCTAACATAACTCGTACTTCTAATAATCTTTTTTAATTCCTCTATAGTTGTTTGAAACTCTAAATTTTAATTCAGTCATTTGTTTTTCAAGCAAATCAAATTCTTCAATTTATATGATCATTGATGGCTTTCGTACCTTTATTCATTTTACAATTCATTTTTTTAAAATAAATTTATGATTTTTTTATTAAAAGAAAAATTATAATTTTATTTTAAAGTCTGAAATAAAGAAAGGTATATTCAGTTGTCGTAATGTTTTTAAATCATAACCTGTTAAATGTTCTTTTTGAATTAACCACCATAAATTATTTAAGGCTAAAAATACTCGAAAACTTCTTAAACAAAGTGGAAAATCATTTGTTCTTTCATAACTTTTTATACCATTTTTTATTTTATAACCTTTAACGAATTGTATATATCTGCGATGGTAATAAAATTTAACTTCTTTCT
This sequence comes from Prostheceraeus crozeri, assembly GCA_907163375.1. Lineage (NCBI taxonomy): Eukaryota > Metazoa > Platyhelminthes > Polycladida > Euryleptidae > Prostheceraeus > Prostheceraeus crozeri. The sequence continues at coordinate 149,598 of CAJQUW010000645.1, read as the reverse complement.
TCGAATTTACAGGATTTGTAGGATGCCTATAATCATTTAAGACTGGTACATGTTCTATCTTGTACTCATTCACATTTTTATTTTTTTGATAAAAAATTTCAATACAGAAAAAATTATTCAAAAATATTTTTGATAACTCTATCATGTATTTTTTATCAATATTAATTGTAATGAAACCATAATCTTTTGACCAACAATTATTACACGAATGTTTAAAGTCATCTTTATATCTTATACATAAATCTCTTAACAAGTCACTTAAGTTTCTTGAATTAATTTCAAATAGCATAAATATATTTGCATTCTTTCTAATAACACTTCCGTCTAGTGAATACATACTTTGTGTTAAATAAAAAACACTACAGTTATTATGTCTACCTCTTGTAAAATAATATCTCTGAATTGTTTGATTTCTATCATTGACACAATCATCAAAAATTACGCAATGTTTCATTCTTTTATCTAATTTACAAGGATCTTGCATATTACCACCATCATCGATTAATTGTATCGTTATATGTTTATTTATATTAGATTCTACTAATTGTTTATTTTTCGCTGCTTCTTCACACCACGAACTTGCTTCCTCTTCCTCATCATATTCAGATTTATCATATTCATCAAATAATGAAGCAATTGCTGTTTTTTAAGATTATTTTCAAATCCATATTTTAAAAATTGATAGACGGGTTGTTCTGCTGTTGCTGTACAAATTATAAGATTATTGTAATCCAAAAAGTTTGGAGTAGTTAGAATTTTAAATAATAGATATGTTTTTCCGCATCCTGATCTTCTGCAAATAACTGATAAAACTTTATTGGATAGATTTCGATGATGATTGAATTTCACTTTTATATTTAATGCTAGGTTTGTAGAAATTTCTTCACTCATTTTTTAAGGTGATATTTTAAAAAACAAACTCATACTTCTCTAACCAAAAGATCTATCATAATGTCTTCGCTTTCCAAATTTATTTCTTGTCCTTTCTCATCCGTAATTCTAATGTTAATACTGTTAATAGTTTTTCTTGTAATAGGGAAATATATTAATGTTTGTGGAATTACATTTAATCTATAATCAATGGGTGCAGTAAAAGCTGGAAAACTGAATATTAAATTTGACAGTTTGCCATTTATATATCCTCCTTCAATAATGTCACAATGTACAACAATTGAATTTATTTCAGTTATTTTAGGAATCTTCTCACCTACGTGTAAATCATAACCTTGACTACAGGTTTGTTTATTAAATCCCAACAGTTTTGATAATGATCTATCATGATTAAAATCAACTTGATGATTTTCGTCTAAAGTAAGAGAAATTTTATTAACTGCTGGTTCAACCGCGAAATGTAATTGTTTCTTATCTTTAAATGGTATACCTAAATATCTCTTAATTTCATTTGATATTGATTCAACTTCGTAAGAACCAGGAAGAAAAGTTAGTACTTTCCACGTTTTGCCTTTATCAGTAGAATATCTAAATTGACCATTCACATCTTTGATAACGTTTTGAATAGTGTTAAATGTGGAAAAACTAGTTAATGCAATTTTGATAATTTTTATTTTGTTCCAAATGTAAAATGGGATCAAGATTACAAGTATGTGAAGAAGTAGTTGTTATAATTTTTAACGTACCAAATTTCGATGAACCTAATATCTCGGTTAGATCTTCTAAATGATTATTAATTTTTTATAAATCTGTTGAACACATTTTTTAGATAAAAATTTTAAATAAATATTTTTTATTAAATATTTCAAATAAATATTTTTTTATTAAATATTGTTTTATAGAAATTACATACATAAATTCAATAAATATTTTTCATAAAAAATGAAAAACAGCTTATTTCAGCTATACTTTTATAATCTTCATTTAGAATTTTTTTTCTATTAGTCTTTAATATAACATGAATTTCATTGAAACTAGAATTATGTCCTTCTTTAATTGCAGATATTAAAATGTCTAATCGATTTATTAATTCTTGTGGATCATTTGGTAAAAATATAGTTGTTGCTGTTTTAATACCTTTTCCTACTTTAAGCCCCGTTGATAATAAATTTTCTAATTGTTTATAACGTCGAAGGGATTTTACTACACCAACTCTATCCAACATAGCTTTATATTTTATAAGATCTTCTACAGCATATTTTTTTAAATCTGCTCCTCTTAAAGATCAACAAAATTTCTATCTAAACTAATTGGTGATTTATCTGGTGAAAAAATTAAACCCCATAAAGGTTGTGGAAATATCTCTTTTCCACCAAGATAAAATCTTGCAAATAATTTTTTATCTAAAAAGAAAGTTGAATGTTCAAATAACAGATTTTGGTAATTTTTTTGTAAATGTGTAAAATTTGGAAAATATTGGAAAATATCAGAAAATTTCTGAAAAAATTCATAAAATTTTGGGGTATGACATACGGTGCGGAGCGCCTTATGTCATACCCTATACTACTAACGAAATACATCTTTTGTGTGTCTAGTCATTGCACCAAAAGGAAAAAATCAACTATAGATCATCACAATTGATCAATTTTAAAAATTGTCTTGTGTTCTTTCGACCAGCATTTTTGGATTTTTCTCAAAATTTCAATTTATTGCTGTAGCCACATTTTTATCCGAATTTCATGAAAACTCAAGGAATGATTAAGAGCCATGATGTTATCATGCATACGAAATTTTATTTGATAGGACAATAATCATCATTTCATTTTCAAAATCTCGAAAAAGGGCCCATTCACCGAGGCCACAAAATGATCGGTCAGAAGACACAAGTAATATATCTAGTACAAATACAATAAGTTGTTGAAATGCTCATTTGGTGTGGTCGCCACTATGATGTTCAAGTTCAGCATGAAAAATTGACTATGTTCCAAAATTTTCAAAGAAAACGAAGTTGCAAAGTTGAGAAGACAAACATTGCACAGAATGTTGTTATATAAAATGGATTTACCCTTTAACGTCACTATACCCCATGTTGGGGTGCTTGGACGGTGCTGACATTGTCAGACTTTAATCTGGAGCGTTGTGATCTTATATTCCGGATGCCCTAACCGACGGCACTTTCGGGGCTCGACCTCTGGACCAGAAGATTGCCAGGCCAAGCACTTAACCACTGTGCCACGGTGACCACCAAATAATGATCTTAAAATGATGGTCGGCCATCAAGGATTCAATCATTAGCATCATGCATATCATAAATCACTATCAGTCATACACAGCAAATTGTACATGTCTACATTTTTATGATAAACAGTAGAAGTTATCCAATTTAGAATCATTATCAGATGCTTTGTAAAATATTTGAAATGTACCAGTGAATATTTTGTTGCTTTTGCAATCCATTTCCAAAGATTATGGCTACATGTATACATTGCTGGGCGCGGGTATGATTATTCAATAATCAATTAAGAGATTACGAATTTCATGATATCTTGATTTCTTTCGTCGATCGAACCATAGTGATGATCATAAAAAGTGGACCACCTAAATTTTGTCTCATTTAATGAAGGGAAGGCCTGCTTGTGATCAGGCGGTTGATTGCTTCTTGATCTAAACTCTCCCACTCTTGCCTTATCAAAGCATCAAGTCGAGAGAGTCCAGGAAGAATTGATCGCCTCACACCTCGCTTCAGTAGACTCCAGACATTTTCAATTGGATTGTGGTCTGATGAGCAAGCGGGCCATTTCAAAGTTCGTATGCCGGCATGAGCTTTGAATTGGCTACGCAACTCCTGTGACAGGTGGCGTTGTCATCCATGTAAATCCAGTCGGAGGAAGGATCACCCAACTGGGAGGACAATGGAAGAATGTGCCTTTGGAAACATTCACATATCCTCCAGAATTCATGTTATCCCTTTGTACATGGAGTTCAGATCGACCATTCATCCATATCGCAGTCCAAATCAACAATCTTCCACCTCCTTGATTCACAGGCAATGTTAAATGATCTGGAATTGCGTCACCGGACTTCATCCAAACTCTCAAACGGCCATCGCGACCTCTGAGATAGACAGAAGTCTATATAATATTATGATATCTTCCAATGCTTCCAGATTGGCAGAAAACCTCAATTGTCGTGGAATGATGCAAATGAAACACCTAAATTTTATCATGTCATTCAATTGAAAAATTCTGCTCTCTACAAAACTTATTCCATAAATAACGACAAATAATGTTGCCGCGGAGCTCTCCTTTACAACTACGCATTGCCGATTATTCCTCAGATACTCTGACTTTTGAAGAAATTGAAGAGTTTCAATTGTCATGGAATCACGAAAATAACGTCATGGAATGATGTTTTGGGTTTCTTATATGATCAACTTTATTTTTCTCACGATATCGTTATATCATGAGCACATTGAAGTGATTGCAGAACAACTGATGTCATTAGGGTAGTTTCATGAAATGTTTCGTGAAATTCTGATGTCATGAAACTTTTCCGATTAATATAGACAGCAAATGATACACCAGAGCAATTACGCTATATACTGCTGATAATGTGTCATAAACACTGAAACTTTTGAAGAAGTTGAAGATTTTCAATCGTCATGGAATGCCGAAAGTAATGTTATGGATTGACATTTTGGGTTTCCTAAAGTTAACTTTACTTTTTATCACGAATTTGATTTACAAATTACTTTGAAGTGATTTACACGACAGATGATGCTATCAACTCAACGTTTGCATTGATGCATGCACGATCATCTGGATTGTCTACGGTACACGATCTGATTGTAGGTAGGCCTATAACACTGCTTTAAATTAAAGAGAATGAAGTTAGAATCGAGGCAAAACTGTGCATCCGAGAAAAATAGCGTAATACATTAAAAATAAAAACTTTCTTGCTCATCTTCGATAAAATTCCTGATCAAAAGAATAAAGAAAGTCAAATCAATTTATGCACGATTCAGGCGCAATAACAATCGATCTAAATTAGGCGTTTTCATAATATTCGTTGCTGACATCGCATTGTCTTTGATGCTGAAGAGTCTGCCAACTTGGGAGATAGTCACCAAGTGAATGCACTTTCTAAATGAAATAGACTTGGATGTCCTCTTTTACGTGTTAATCAAATCTCCAAGAAATACAATACTATTAGGCCCACAGTTGTGTAGAAATTATCTATCTCCCACACCTGATTGAAATGATCACGCTTTCGTGACGGAATAGCAAACGCACAAATTTGTAGTTCTACAGCTGTTTGCGGATGACATGCGGTTCTTTTTTATACTTCTGTGCCTCCTAGCTGCTTCTTTGCTTCAATATTTTCCTCGCTCGTGCGTAGTGGACTTTGATTCTATACATTCTATTGGCCTGCATATCTTCTTTAATAACCACATGGGCCATTTTTCGATCATCTTAATCTTCATTTAATCCATCTTCTTCCCATATCAGTCAGTTGAACCGCATTTGCGGTAGCGAGAGTTATAAAGGTATTATGACGAGTTTGGAAAAGCCTATAAAGTTGAATGAATATCTAGTCAGCTTGAAATTGAGCTAGAAAATGTCGAGCACACAGGATACTTCTTTGTACGCACACATCTATGACACGTACGGTACATGTCAGTCGTCTGTGGCATGTACACTGTCATTTGAGTTTCACGCAGACTTGATTTGAGGCTGAAAAGACCACTTGTGGTGCCACAAAATGATGTGTCATTCCGCGACAGATGAATATAAGAAGATCATTAATAATATATAATATATTAATTAATTTTAAAATTGCTCTTTTAATGATCATCGCTGTATCAGCATGAAAGAGACAGAAGTATTTTCTCATCACCATGATTCGACCAGCAAACAATGGATTTTCTTAAAATCTGATTGTTATTTTTCTCTTGGCTTCATTATCTTTTATCATTTTTTCTAAAGATGCCTCACGATTTTTAATGTTGAGGGAATTTCAAATATAAACAACCACTGCTATTTGTTTAATTAGTCTTCATTTCTATATCATAGCTATTGATGGATTCTCAGTCACTGGCTATACTGTTGGAGCATTTACATGTAGCTGATGAAGCCTGGTATTGTTGTATTTTAAAAGTGACTCATGTGTACACGCAACAAATGTCATACTGATAGCATGGAAATAGCAAGGTTTAAAGTTCTACCAGGTGCACATTTTTCCACGACAATTTCATCGAACGTTTAGTTTCGTCCATTGTAAATTGATTTTTGCTTTTTACTTTAAACATTCTCTGCTTCATATCGATGTTGATTGAACTATCTTCTTAAATGTCTGATCTGCGCTTTTGCATCTTCTTGCTGTTCCTCCTACAAAATATACATGCGATAATATTCATGAAATACGGTACACCAGCCTTCCGCAAACTTGAGATACGGCGTCTTATTATGTGAACCCCGAGCGTCCCTGCTAAAAATTAAGTGCGTAGTAACTAGCATAATAAGTAATACCCGGTTTTCGGTTTTCTTGAATAGATTGATTACGCGTCAATATATTAATAGCATTATATGCAATGATGCGTCCAATAGCCATGAACTATAACGACATTAGTCTTTCATCGATCACTTCAAGCACATTTTTGACTGGTGCCTTTTACTGACATATACATATTTTATATAAAAATTTATGCTTGAAAAAAGCCATAAATTATGATGTGAATACTTAGAAAGCACGATCTCTTGTGTCCTATTTCTCCTCAAAGATGTGTGCTATTGTTTGTTTCATAGTTGTAAATAAGACGTTTAATGAAAGCAGTTTTAGTTAATAAGCTTATTTTTTGCACATTGTGTAGATCAAACGAAATTACTGCCAATGAAAATGAATATAGTCAATAGTTCTAGGATGATAAAATGACAAAAGGCTGACTGACTCAGATAAAGATTTATTTGTGTGTGAGTTAGTCTAGAGCCATAGAAATTGACAGCAATGAAACCTCTAGAATGGAAGTAAAGCTTCATGCAAAACAAAATAGTGGCACAAAAAATCTCACGCATTTTCACTTAGATACTTGTCAACGGCTGCATCGCTGGTTTAGAATCAGTCACATGTGTGATTCTAAGCTTTTCAATGGTTCTTCCATAGAAATGAATTGTATATCTGAAGTAGACTAGAATGGAAATTGACTCAAGGTCGCGGCAAGCCGGGGGAACTAAGTTGCGGCATGGATGACCAATGAAAAGCTTGGAATTGCACATGTGACTGATTCTAACCCAATGACGCAGCCGTTGACAAGTGTTTCTAGGTAAAAATGCGTGCGACTTTTGTTCCGTTATTGTGTATTGTCCGAAGCTACATTTCCGTTCTAGAGATCTTACTTTTTTCTATTTCTATGGGTTCTTCATTCCCCAACTTAGTTCCCTAGGATGTGCCGCGTAAGGTTTCGGAGCGAAAGCTCCCGAAGCCTTCATAGCAGGTCGGAGCCTAAAGGAAATATCACGGTTCCGGCTCCGGTTTGAAGTTTTATATGTAATAAGAATTCAGTCACTTTGCGAGATAAAGTGATATTTGACAGTGTTACTGAAACGAATACAAGTGTGTCATCGTTGTAGGTTATCGTTGTAGACCTCCCAAAACCTGGTGGCATTCATCTCATCTCAATAAATATCCTACTACGAATCATCAATATGGAATTTAAAAGAGACCGAGGACTTCCTTGAGATTGTGTTCCAGCCGATAATGCAGCTGCTGGGCGAAAGGATCTTGTCGAAAAACATGTGCATGTATTCTCGCCTGAGATTTAATATACTTATTATTGAAGCCAATAATTGATTCTTAACTATTATTCCCTTCAAAATAAATGTATGGCTATTTTATAAGTGTCTGAATCTCAATAAAATGCCTAGATGAAGTATTAAAATACTTCTGAAGATGTACTTTTGAAATCAAAAGAATTTTAGTTCAATGTGGAGATGTGTTTCACTTGATTGATGAATATTAGCCATAAATTACGAGCCCTGACAGCGAAGTGGTTGAATAATCTCGTCCGACCGGCAGCACCTGTTTCTGCAGGGAACGAGGATGAAAACTGGATTTTCAGAGATTGCAGCACACCCTATTCATGGCTGCTACGAATCTGCGCGTCTGTTTTTATCAGACACGATCAAAAATTGCACATATGCATGTCCAACAGCACAAGGATTGAAGCTTTTGAAGAAGACCCTTTCACTGACTAAAATGTCTCGATGTGTCAGACTAAAATACCTCTTTTTAATCAATGGTGCCTCAATCTGGAAGAATGAAATATTCGCTCTCGCCTCTCATTAAGCGCTAAGAGCGGTAGTTGTAGGTACTAAATCAGAGAGTTCTTTGAGTCCCATATAAATAGAGAAAATTTTCATGGCTCTCTCTGCGTCTAATGCTTCATAAAAAGTTTCAAGCGGTAAGCAATGGCTAAGTCACATTAGTCACAATTTATAGCATGGTGGTAATTTTTCTATCCTGTATGTGTTTATACCTCCGATTAGTGATATGTACGAAAATGTATTGAAAGACTTAATAAATTTCAGCTAAAACTTAATCAGGATGCTGTGTTTTACGACAAAATAACGATTTGATGAATCTAAATGTGTTTAGCTTCTTAAACAGTATGAACTGTAGCTGGACCACGGCTCCGAAACTCTGGGCCGCGACCTTGAGTAAATTTCCATTCAGATAAACAATCCATTTCTATGTCTGGAGCGGACATATTCCTCTCCCAGCCATAGCATGCAATGGTACCAAACGATTGAGATTGATATAGATATTCGTCCCTCTTTGGCTTGTGTAATTGGCCAAGCACACGCATAGCAGAGCTAGCTCTTATCAAAGAACCTACGAATTTCGACGGTCAGATTGTAGGCAGGCCTGTCAAGTGAAAGTATTTGTCTTTGACTCAATTTTTCTTCGTGACAATATTATTCACACCACTCCATTCTTGAAGACCTACATGTAGCCTACATTTACTGACTGTGCACGTTTAATATGGTGCCAATCTTCTGGTTTGTCAGAATTCAGACTTGAATTTGCATTACGTTCAATGGAAAATTGACCTAGGAAAGCCATCTCTCGACTCACGTACTCAGACAAGGCAATTCAGCTGCGTTTCTTTTGATAGTAATATTCTATTATTCCAAATGGAATTCAGGAGGTGTCCCGACCGGATTAACAGACGTCCCAACTTTTGGGACTTTGAATGTTTGCGGATCCTTGAAGCACACACTCAACTTGTAGGCCTACATGTTATCTTAGAGTTAGAACGAATTCCCGGGAGTAAAGAGGATAAAGTGTCCGTGAGACAGCACCATCTGTATCAACATCTTAAGGCATATTTACACGGATTCTCAAGCGCCTTGCTACACCACACACGCCACTTCAAGGAGTGTGTCGATCAAGTAGGTTACCTCTTCGTTTACACGGCAGGCAAACAGACGGTTCATTCGCTAGCAGACTACAACAGCAAAATTCATTTTTAGTCTCTTTTAGTCAAATTTCTATGACTCAAACATTCAAACAGTTTTTTAGTCATAGTTTTGTTCTGTCAAACCGAAATATAATGTCTGTTACCTCTGAACCGTGCTGAGGCCTTTTGAAAGTTCCCAAATCGATGTGACCATGGAAAACCGACATTCTGTAATAATAAAGAAATAGAGCGGACATGGACAGTGAAATAAGATACGTCATGACAATGACACATACATGATGACGGCTTCCAGTGGCTGGCAATAGATATTCCAGTCTCATGAAACGAAGGTGCACCTTCAGATATTTATGGTCTAGTGCAGGGGTGCGCAACCTCCTACATTTTTCGGCCGCCATTTCGAAGGCCGAAAGAATCACGGCCGCACTCAATATGTGTGCAAGCAACTAGGTCAATAGCCAATCCTTTATATATTCCACAACTCAAATTAGTTTTCCCTGATGAATGACGCAGTGAAAATCGCATAAAGGCCTACTTCGTAAAGAATGAGTTAGCAAGTTAATCCATATACGACCGACGGTCATTTTTTACCCGAAAAGATTTTAAGCTTAAGGTGTTATCAGCACTTGTTGAAAACATGTTTGCTTCAACAAAGTTGAAAACATGTTTTTGTAAGGGCAACCGAAGGAGAAAGCACTTTACTAAGCTGTTGTAATAATTCATAAAGGAATCACGAGCCATACAAAATTCATTCATTCATTCATCACACGGCCGATGATCTAGCAGGCATCCTTATTCAGGCCATGGACTTGAAGCTTACGCGCGCAAACAATATGAGCAAACTACAATTCCCTTTTGTTTCTTTTAGCTGATGACTGTAGCCATGAATGCACATGAATTGAACTTCCCTAAAATATTCTATTCATGAGTTATCGAACTGCTTGAACGCCTTCATCGCGCCTGCGGGCGCGCATTTTTCCAAGCAGCATGGGCATAAACATGTTCGACAGTTGCAACTATAGTGACGATTGTTTTTCGATTGCTTTGAACTCCAGAAATATTTGCAATATACATGTATAATATTCTTTTTCATTTAGGTCTACATCTCATTGTCACGGCCGCACTTTGCCTCTGCTACGGCCGCAGGTTGCGCACCCCTGGTCTAGTGGAACGTTTACTTTACCTCAGGTGGAAAGTGATTAAGCTGACTTACTTCGTCGAGTTCAGTGGATCGAGATGATCGCGCACCCGCAATTGGATGGGTGTGTCCGTGTGTTGTACAGCAGTGTGTGTCTTGTGTCCTTCCACTTAGTGAGCACATATAAATGCGCCTTTATGGCAGAAACCTCTTTTCAAGCTCACACGTGAGAAAAATGCGATTTTTAAATTTGAGTTGTCTTAAATTCCTTGTAAATCAGTACTCGGGAACAGTTTCATAGCAATTTGCACTTGATTTCTCTTCCAGGAAATTTCATCTTCTAAGAACATGGAAGTGCAAAACGGAATCTCCACAATTTGTCTAGCAATATTTGGCCTCGGGCGGGCTGGACGAATTCACATAGGTAACTTAATCGCAAATCCTCGTGCACATTTGAAGTATATGGTCGATCCTGATGAGAATGCCATCCAACATGTGAGAAGAAGATTTCATCTTCACGACACCGAGGCTGTGTTGATTGACGATGCTGACAAAGTTTTCAATGATCCAGAGGTGCGAGCAGTGGTTGTCAGCAGCACCACCTTCACCCATGAAGATCTCATCACCCGTGCCCTCAAGTCAGGCAAGTGGTTACTTCATAATCCGTTTCATGAACATCTGATTAATAGTGATTGAGAAGAAGTGCAACACATCATTTGTCTTGCATTAAGTCTAATTTACACCCACAGAATTAAATATTTTGTTTATCTGCTTCGGTTTGCTAGAAGTGTGATTAACAAAAAATCGCCGGCACATCGAGGAACCTATTAAGTGGGCAAAAAGGAATTCCTAATACCTGACAGAGATAGGAAAAAAAATCGTGCGTCGCTTGCGGATTAATGTGAGTTCCAGCAAAGTGCTTCGATTGCCACAATTCCTTCAGATTCGAAGAATTCAGATCATTGCACACAAGTTTTCTCCATAATGTTGGCCCTTCCGATCATTATTTAAAAAGTAGCAGGCGTACGAAAATTAGTTCACTTGATGATTTCACCATCGTCTTCTCACCATTCCTTGCTGCATAGTGCATACACTGAATCGAATGCTAGCTAGACGATGTGTGCTTTGGTGATATCACAGCACTCACGCATCTCTCACTGGCTCTGGTGTCCTCTGCTGACAGCTTATTGTTTGCCATTTCCAATAGCAAGCGATACACGAATTATCTATTCGAGAAGGAGCAAGTTGTCTAATTCTGTGATGTGCCATTTCGATATTAAGGTTGCATATAACCGTTCCTTTCTAGGAAACCGAAGCGCGCGCAGATGAATCTAATTCTGTGTTTACACTAGGTCAGTGACTACCGTTCAGTAGACACACACGATGACTCACGCTGACTCAAGCTAAAGAAATTTGCGCGCGTCACCGCAAAACGCAAAATTAACTAGGAAAAACAGTCCATTAGCTCACTTTACTGGAACGGTATTGTAGGACAGGCCAGTGCTCTATTCATGCAATGCTTAACCATAGATATGCGAAAATCGCAGATCGTTATTGGTTGAAGCAGTGAAGTGGTCGTTTTGTAGACAATTAAAAATAAATGAACAGGGCAGAACACTAGAATATATATAAGGCTATTGACTTACTTGAACAAATTTCTTGAGAACTGTCCATAGCGCTTCAGATACTTCAGGCAAAAAGCTAGAAATAGAGGGTTTAGGAACTCGATACAAATATTCCAATGACGAAAAACTGTCGCCAGTTGCCATGAATCGGAGCGTGATTTGCAATTTCAACTTGGCTGTTAAAGCAGGTCGAAGATTCTATGCGTAGTTTTATTTCTGAATGCAAGACTTTACTCTTTCCAGGGGATAATCAAACTGCTCAGGAGTAAGTTAGTCTCAAATGATTATGAAATCAGGTTTTGTCCTCCAAAACAAACTCTTTCAGCAAAATATCCGATGCTCCCACCTTTTCCCTCCGCAAAATCCACTTTCGTGACCAACACTTTATCTCACTTTTCTCTTTAATTTTGCAAACTCAACCATTACACGAGCAGCTGCAATTCATTCGATGACATCTTCAAAATGAATGGAAGTGTACCTCCTATTGGCCTCTTTGTCGCAAGTTGTAATGTAAACGCAACGGGCCAGTCACTGGACCGATCAATCAACCAAGTGATGCGCGCATGCTGTAATATGAGGGCGAAGAATTTCACTGGACTCCAATCACTGGCTTGATGTAATTTAGGCTTTACTGCTGGATCGATTGCTATTGAATTTTGAGCTACTGAACATGTTATTGAACATGCTAGCTACTTTAATGCGAGAAAGTGGTGGTATGTCGCCATTTTGCAGGAGATCTAGAAAACTTTATTTCTTGCTGTAGTCATGGATATTGACTGCTGAAATTATTTGGCATTGATTGTTAATGTTATTAGCTGAACTTCTGTGAAGTGTTGCTTACCCAGGTTGAATCATTCATACATGCACATTGATGCACACAGCTACTGTCACACAATCTTATACCAGAGATGTCTATGAAACATAGAAAGTGTTAAGGATTTCCAACTCTCAATTCGTAGGATTCAGCGTAGGCCGGTTTGAAAATGCTGCATTGCAGATTTTTTACCAAAGATGATGGGAAGTATACTGTTGTAAATTGCAAAGGCATGTATGGTAGAGACCAATCGATGCCAGTTTACAGGTTCCCTATCGCAGATAAAGTAGAATTAATAGATCAACTATCCTCTGAACAAGATTGGCAAAAAGTAACAATATTGTGCAAGACATTGCCCTCCATTCACAGGTGGACATCTTATACAATGCAACCTCCATCAATTTTCAAATCTGACATTAACAATGCTGCGGTTGATCAGAGTGGACGGAATATTCAATCACAAAAAAATTCAAGCTACGCATCGATATTCAATTCCCGACGAATTGCCTTAATTTAATGAAATTGACCAAATTGACTGTGATTTTTCACCATTAGAGCAAGGGTTGCACCTGAAAGAGTATTTGATCGATTTCATTAACAAGGAAGATCACGTTTTCTACTGTCAAAGTTCATTTCGAATTTTCACTGACGGCGAAATGGACATATATTTTGGTCGCAATTTCTTCCACGACGCTTTGTATTTGACATAAGTCAGAGAGATGGTCACACTTGAAAAATATAGACATTCAGTATATATTATACATACATACTGTACATAGTAGAGCCACAAGTGGCTTCGCAACCAGCAACTCAATAGCGAACCAGCTTCATAGATACGACAGTGTGGCTTAAGGTCCTTTCACAACGAACGCGACATCGGGTGGCGCGTCCTCACGCGTTTAGAATTTTTATCGTTCAGAACCCTTCACAAGGGGACGAGCGGGACTGTGCGTTCAAATGATTTTAGAAAAACTCCTGACATGGCTCGTGGCTTGCTTACGAGATCAGACTATGAACCCCGTTCCAGATGCTGCCAGGTAGTCGTGCAGAGATATGACTGACTTTCGATATAGCTATCCAACAATTCTGACCCTCTGTGAGAACAATGTGACCAATTGAACAGCAAATTCCCTTAACCCTCAGAGACCTGAAGGGGGTCCACTGGACCCCGGGGCCACATTTTTCTATTTCATCTTTTGCGCTGAGGATACATCAACCGCTCATGCCCATGTAAAATCATCCTTTTTGACAGTGAATCTGGATGTGTTATTTCATTTCAATTGAATCGGTAGAAGTACAGTAGATAGGCCAAGGGCCCCCTCTCAGGTCTCAGAGGGTGTAGAAATTCCCATCTGTTGCGATTGTATTGTTCATTGCATTCTATTGTTTGCCAGTCTTGTCAGCTATCGGCTGATGAGCTGTCATTACTGCGCTGCGATGTCCGTGATCATGCCATGTAGATGACACAACAATTTCTGCTGCAATACAAGCTGGTCTTACGAACTTGGCTCTTTAATTCATATGCAACATTTTGGCGTCACGAGGCTATCTAATCTGCTCTACTGTGTTAATTGAACTTTACGCAAATGGCCAATCTTCCTATTCGTCAGCCCCAGTTGCCTTCTAATCCGACACATACTGATTTTCATATTTCAAGCGTGAATTTGAGAACTTTTGTCAAATTATAAAGTTGGACGATGATTTGAAGTTACAGATGTTGCAGAACTGTCTTGGCAGGGCTGGCATAGATGTTTTTGACGGTCTGCCTACGCCCAAATCCAAGTATTCGGAGGCTATATCGAGACTTGAGGAATATTTTGGCACATCCTCGTCTCTTCTACTACGGAGAAGGAAGTTCTATATGGCTAGACAAGAACAAAATGAGCCTGCATCAATGTTCGCAGTCCGCTTGCGTCGTTTAGCCCAGGAGTGTGAATTTCCTGATACTTCATTTCTTCTACGCGATATCTTTGTCATGAATGTCCGTAATGATGCTCTTGGTGAGAGATTGCTCAGCGAGGATGCTAATAAACTGACATTTGAAGCAGCTGTGCTTTTGAGAGGGCTAGAAGTGAACGACTGCAATTGCTACGCCGTCAGATGCTGTTACATACAATACAGCATCATATGTGCCTCGAAAATCAACTCGTGCTTGTTTCCGTTGTGGCTCTTCAAAACACCTGGCTAATGACCTTAAATGCCCTGCGAGAAACGAGGTCTGTTCTCGGTGCGGCACGAAGGGACATTTTAAGAAAGTATGTCGCTCCAAGATGGGAATAAGCATGATGGAAATGGACAATTCAATAAATTCAACCTCTACAAGTACTTCTCAAGTGAATGCTGAAAATCAGTTTGACATATTTACAACTACCTCCTCCGTTTCGGTAAATTGTTTGGATGAGTTAATGCGAACTGTTCTGATTAATGGTGTTCCGGTTCGTTGTTTGATCGACTCTGGTAGTGAGGTTAATCTAATTCCGCGAAGTGTACTGCCGAATACCCATTTGAATTCAACGGCTGTGTCGGTTTGTGCTTATAGCATTTTCTCATTGAAGGTGGTTGGTGAATCACTATGTGAAGTGTCCTACAATGATAAACATTTCGAAGCCAACTTCATTTTTGTGGACCCTGGAAATGTGCATGGTTGTAAGACATTGCTCAGTTACAGACTTGCGAATCAACTCGGTATGATACAACTGGTCAATAATACCACCAATGAGATGCTTGGAGACCGTGTCTTCGCTAAGTATGGTCCTCTTTTTGATGGTATTGGATTGCTGAACAATGGTTATGAATACTCTATATCACTGACTCCCAATGCTGTGCTGTATGCTCCTGCTACTCGAAGAGTACCTCCTCATCTTATTGATAAGTTCAAACAAGAAATTACTAAAATGCGAGATATCGGTGTAGTCGAACCCATTGTTGAGCCTACCCAATGGTGTGCGCCAACAGTCATCGCCTTCAAAAAGGACTCCTCCTTACGCATTTGTGCTGATTTTAGACACATTAATCGCTTCATATTGCGCGAGGCCTACCAGTTAACATCATTTCAAGAACTTTCTACTCGTGTTGCTGGCGCTACGATCTTTTCAAAATTGGATTGTAAATCTTCCTATTGGCAAATTCCTCTGTCTTCGGATACTCAAAAACTGCTATGTTTCTCAACACCCTTTGGTCGATACATGTACCGCAGATTGCCATTCGGGATCAAGAGTGCACCAGAAGTATATCAGCGAGTGCTCGCGATGTTATTGGATGGTATCACTGGTGTTATGTGCTACCTTGATGATGTACTGATTTATTCCAAGACTGAAGATGAACATTGCAAGACAATCGATATGGTGTGTGCTAAACTTCAGAATGCCGGTCTGCGCTTAAATCGAGAGAAATGCGAATTTTTCAAACAATCCATTGAATTTCTGGGTCACTTGTGGAATTCGTACGGCATTAAACCCAAGACTGGACACGTGACGGCATTATCAACTGCTCCGCTGCCAGTGGATAAGCCCACTCTTCGTTCTTTTCTCGGTCTTTGTACCTACCTGGGTTCTGGCAATGTTTCTCATTTTAGTGCGTTGACCAAGCCTCTGTGGGACATGTGTACTTTGGAGTCTCAGTTTTTATGGACTGATTCAAGGAATTCTGCTTTTGAAAATGTGAAGAAAGAAATTTCACAACTGCAGCTGCTTAAGTATTTTGACGTTGAAAAGCCTATCGTTATTCAAACCGACGCATGCTATCGTGGACTTGGTGGTGTACTTTTACAGGACGAACAGCCAGTGTTCTTCGCAAGCCGAACTCTTACGCAAACTGAGACCCGATATTCTCAAATAGAACTTGAAATGTTGGCAATCGTATTCGCTGTTCGCCGATTTCGACTTTATGTTACTGCTTCCAAATTTATTGTTGCTACTGACCACCTTCCTCTTGTTACCATATGGAAAAAACCAATTGATCAATTGTCGACGAGGTTACAGAGATGGATAACATGGCTTAGTGGATTTGATATGGAAATCACTCATATTCCTGGCAAGCGTAATGTTTTGGCGGATGCATTATCTAGAAACCCAATTTATGGCGAATCCCAAGATCATGTGGAACGCTCTGTCTGCTTTATTTTGAAAACTGTGCCTATTGATCTCAAACGCGCTGTATGTGCCACAACTGAAGATCCTACTCTAAGGAATGTGCGTGACAATATACTGACTGGTTGGAGAAAACGTCCTGAATCTTCAGAGCTGTTGCCTTATTATCATATCCGTCATGAGTTGTCTACCAAAGAATGCTCTGATCGCTTTGTTGTTTGCCGAGGTGATCGCATTGTCTTGCCATCCACTTTGAGATCTGACATGCGTCTGCAGCTGCATGAAGGTCATCTTGGTGTCCTAAAAATGAAATCTACAATGCGGACATGCGTGTGGTGGCCAGGAATCTCCAAGAACATTGAAGATTTTGTCAGAAAATGCACTGCTTGTACTGTTCACAGAAAGACTGCGGCTCCAGCTACAATTTCTGAATGTGAATCGACGTCTGTTTGGGAGAAAATTTCTATTGATTTGTGTGGTCCGTCGAGCAGTCTGGATGATAATATATTACTGACAGTTATGGATTACAAGTCACACTTCCCCTTTGCCTTTATTTTGAATCGGATGGACACCAGATCAGTTATTGAATGTCTAGTTCAATTGTTATCTATCTGTGGACTGACGAGGAGCCTGATTTCGGACAATGGCCAACAATTTGTATCTGATGAGTTCGAGTCTTTTCTGGGATGCAATGGAATAAAGCATTGCAAATCCTCCAATTACTTTCCTTCCAGTAATGGAAGAGTGGAGCGTTTGCATGGTACTATTAAATCACGAATTAAACGTATTCGTCATGAGTTGGACTTACCATTTTCTATCGCCTTACACCGCGTTTTATATGACATTCGTGGAACAGTTTGCGAAACAACTGGGACAACTCCATTTCAAGTGTTCTTCTCGCGCACTATGAACACATGTTTAGCAATTTGTCTGATCGAAGCCCTGAGTCAAAGCCCAAGTCTGTGGATAAGCAATATCACCAACGAAAGAGAAATTCTCGTGCGAAATTGATTTCCTATCTACCAAATCAGAGAGTTTGGCTAAGAAAGGGAAAGACGAGACAATTTGATGTTCCAGCAGTCATTGTAAAAGCGGTTGGAAAGGGAGCGTGGAGGGTTAATACAGATTCTGGATTTCACATTTATAACCAACGCAATATTCTACGGCGCTATGTGGACTCAGATCCTGTGCATGATCATGCTTATGGACAAGACTGCACTCACCATGATCCTGAGCGTCTGGCTACTGAGCATGTACCAACTTCTGCCAGATACAATTTGCGGCCTGGTGAAACACTTCGCAGGCCGGACCGCTTGACTGTTAGTTTAATTCAGAACTTTTAATTCAGTCATCATTCTTCATGTTTAGTTGTACTGGCCTTTTTAAAGTGGGATGGAAATGTTGCGATTGTATTGTTCATTGCATTCTATTGTTTGCCAGTCTTGTCAGCTATCAGCTGATGAGCTGTCATTACTGCGCTGCGATGTCCGTGATCATGCCATGTAGATGACACAACAATTTCTGCTGCAATACAAGCTGGTCTTACGAACTTGGCTCTTTAATTCATATGCGACACCATCACATAATTTTTGAAATTAGATGAAAATTGATTTCAGACATGTCCACGATGGTGCATAAAGAGTGAAAGTCATTTATTCATTGTTTACATCATGCTCGTAGATGTGCATTGTGTTGGAAGATCGCAAAATGTAAATATTTTGCTTTCGCACATGAACTCGCGTGACTGGTTGGCCTATATGAACAACTCGACATAAATCAGTGTCCGAAATGAAAGCTATCATTACATTCATAGTTCAGCACCAAAACAGACTGCTGACAAACTTTTCATAGCAGTAATTGATGAGTTTTAGATCTCCACAGCTGGTTTCTAGGTTCTAAAAGTGCAGCAATTTTGACTCTTTTTAGACCTATCTCTGATAGCCTTGGATAAATTTGAAGGAATGGACAAATGGAAAGGTTTTGCTGCATGGATTAAATCAATTTCATTGAAATCAACTATCTGAGGCTTTATGGTGACAGAAAATATCGTAAAGCCGCCTCTTAGTACAACTGATACTATGCTACGTGTCGTTGACTTATAAAATCACCATATTTTCGCATGTGTATACTGAGAAGGCTGAAAGAAACTCAAAGGATTAGCTATATCGACTTGCTGCACGCAAGCATCATTGTTTTACTTAAAATCAACTTTCCTAATGTTTTGATATCGTTTTAAGCAGACAAACTAAGAATATGTGAAAGGGGTCCACTAAACACCCCTCAGGTCTCAGAGGGTTAAGGATGCATTTTCATACTTTATTAACCATCAACCCGAATTCATGAACGTATTTGGAGACGAATTGTACTTTATTTACTGCAGAATGAGTTTTGGAAAAAATGGCAAAAATTGGATGTTCTTCTCAACTTAATCTCAATAGAATGACATTCCCGATTACTGTAGAATAGACATTGTAGGTTACGAAAGGTCATTTTGTGAGCTAAATCATCGCAAAGTCAATCCGCAAGTCAATCCTACTTCATGTGTGCCTTGTTGTCTTCCAATGAACGTAAATGTATTATGATTTGTGCATCCTTAAAAACCACATTCTTTACAAGTGTGACTTATCAATTAGCTTTCACATAGTCATGCAGCTTTTAGCAATCCCCATATCCTAGCCCTTAATTTGCAATGTCAATCTCAAAAACGTATGCTGTTATTCATTTTCAATTGGGAAAGTATAGTTAGCAATGTCGGTCTGCCTGCAATTGTGTGCCAATCCCTTAAGCATTTCGATGAAGTCATCAAAACGTTACGTATCGGTTACGTATCGCTTATTTGATGTTGATTGTAGAATGCTCATCCAAATTAGTTGAAGCACACTTCATTTAAAATGAAGTTTCTAGAAGAAGATAATGGTGATGTTTATTTTGGAACTAGTAGCAATTTATTCTTCTTAAAAAATACTCACTTGTAAACAGTGAGTTTACTAGGTAGAGTAGCAACTCAGAATTTATTAAATCCCCAATGTGTATACAGCTTCGATTTCTAAACGAATTTGAGTTGAGACCCAGTAGGCCTACCAAATGTGAGATATGCAAATTGTTGCACTTTTGGAGAAATCTACACGGATTTGACTGATCATGATAACAATACATCAGACTGATCATGGAACAACAGTAATTTACGGATCCTCCATGTCATGAGAACCTTGGAGAGGTAATGTGGTTTGTTAAATCAGCAATTTGATGGGTAACCATTAGTTTGAAGCTCAGCCTTGTTGTAATAAATTATTTTCTTAAGGGTGATCATATCACAAAAAGCCTGCCACTGAAAGAGCAAGACATCATAATTAAAGATGCTGCTCATATTAACTTCAAAAGATGTAAATGGATCCACATTACTTTTCATATTCAAGAAATGACGCCTTGTGAATCATAAAATCATGCCGCTGCAAATGGAATTAAAAACATGACATCTTCGCCAAGAAGCTCTCAAGATCTCAACTTTTCCTTGAAGACTTGCAGGGACTTGCATTATAATGCAGCTCATGAAATTTCCTTGATCATCAGCTTAATTTGCGCTTAGTTAAGTTGCTTGTTAGCAATAATTCATTCATTTTGATATCCAATTTGCTTCACAGTACTTATCAAGTGGCTTCATCTCGGTAGTATGTAAACACAGGAATAATCTGCAAAAATTTAGCTTTTCAAAAACTGCTCAAATAATTTTTTGGATCGCAGGAACGTAATCTCCGCAAAATTCGAATCTTTTCAAATAAAAATTTTGACTGTATACAGATATTTTTTGAGCGACACTCTCCCTACTGTATACTTACTCTGTGCTCACTTGCATCCTTGAGTGACAGTTCGACAGCCGATTGTGTACACCACACTGAGTTTATAATTTTGGAAGTGAAGTGTTTGATCTGACATTCCCTCAATCATGCGACAGCCTTAACTTGCAAACTATGGTACTCAAGAGAATACAGATTTTTTCTACAGATTCGAATTTGCTAAATGAAAATAAGCATGGCTGAATGCCTTTTAATCGCCACATCTTCCGGAACTTAGTTATCTTCTCAGATTGACCCTCTGTTTTAGACTAATGGTCGAACAAAACGCAAATTATGCCATTGTTCGGAATTTGCTATAATGTAGACTGCCCCTGGCAGCACTTCAATTTATCACAACGATCTTATCTCGTCGGATGAAGCTTGCAGATTCGAATGCATGTAACACTAGGAATGTGAATATGGTTATTGTCGCACAGCAATGGTGTAAGAAGTCACAGCCCAGCGCGTGCTAATTCACTTGCACCCACAGTTATACGACTGCTACGTATGACAGGTATGACAAGTGCGAATGCTTTGCAAGTATGATGCAAAACATTTAATCGATTTCTATGAAATCTCTAAATCTACCTGGAATCTATACTTAACAATTCAGCAAGCAGATTCAAACATAATGATCTTTTAACTTTGATCCCGTCCTGACAATTAATCATTTGTATCATAGAAATTCATTCCCTCCATCAAAAATAGCAATTCAAAGTTAATTATGAAGTTGACTACAAACAGAAAGATAACACGACAGAGCCATGGACAAGATTCGGGCAGGTTGACTGAGAATCTTCCGCAAGTCATAGATAATCTTGGGTAGCAATTGAGCGTTATGAGTCTATGATAAACCGATCTGCCAATAAAATGCCGATAGCTTGAAAACGCTTTCAGAAATAATTGGTTACGCGTTCCGATATCTATGATTCATGCAACTCATGCATCGAAGAAATGATCTCAGTTTGGCAGAAAACTGGCGACAATTCGGTTACACCACTCTCGATTAAACTCGCGCTCGTGGTGTAACCTTTAATTGCACATTTCGTTATTGTGCAATGACATTTCTCTCTCCCACACTTCACCACGCGGCTCGGTATAGACACCAGTGGACACACAGTTGGACGCGACGCGTCAGTTGAATTAAACGCTTTCTCCATTGTCTGGGGCGCGCTTGAATCTCCGAAGGTCAATATAGTATGACTTTCTATCAGGAAAATGCAAGAGTCTATTCTGAATCTTTGGATTCGTGTTGTGTTCCTAACAGCACTAAATTTTCGTAAGCAATTTATCATCAGTGGAAAGCATTTAGTGGTATAAAAGTTGTTTGAATGAACATAATTTCACGTTGTACAAAACTCTAATTGTCGTTCTTTGTAGCTGTTGAACACCGGTAAATTTTTCCAAGAAGTTTTGGAATATATACTAGTACAAGTTTTTCGAAGTCAACTATTGAAAATTGTATGGTTTTGTGCAACGATTTATGAAGCGTATGTCTATGTGTAATTTGTAGTTATTATTCTGAATACTTTGATGGAACTATCTCAACACGACTCTGACTGTATCTTTTTCAGATCGGTCATGATATATCCTTCAAGTAAGTGTTTCAGAACGCTCGCACGTGGAGGAGTAGTCAGTCATTCAGCAATTCACAATCCACCATTTTGCAATCGACAGGTACGATATCTTATTGCAGAATTGGTCAGTTATATGTTATTGGGCTTCCTAATGATGTTGATAAATATATGCATTACATTTTCTGGTATGCATGTAGGTTTGTTAGTAATAATCGAAAAATTCATGTTGAATCTTAAATACTCCATAACATTTCGCGAATTTCTTCTTTTCTTTTACGTATTTTAAGTTGTGACAGAGCTTCAACTAAAAATGACATTAAAAATTGCAGGCAAAGCCGTTTTCTGTGAAAAGCCAATAGCAAATGAACTAGACGGAATCTTCTCCTGTTATCGCCTTGCGGAGAAAACGAATGGTATTCTTCATTGTTCCTTTAACAGGTGAATGGATTTTGTCAAAACTTCATATTTTAATAGATGTGATGTATACTTTATTGATTTGCAGTAATATTACCAATGCTGTCAATTTGTATGCTTCCTGTTATAAGCTTAGTATTCTCTTTCAACAGGCGATTTGACCCGTCCTTTGTTGATGCTCATGCGAGATTGAAGGAGGAAACAGGCGTCATCAACTCAATCAAAACAACGTCAAGAGATTCTCCTCTTCCTCCGTTGGAATATCTTCGTGTCTCGTGTGAGTATGAAAATGCTTGCGAACGGAGTTTGTAGCTGACCTGTATTCTAATCGTTCTTCATTTTTACCACTAACTTTTTCTTTGACTTATTCGGAAATTCATACGAAATCTTTGAAAGCAGTGTTAGTAAAATATTGAATAAATATTTAATCACATTTTGAGTCATAATGGGAACATACCTAAATGGCCAGTGTATCTAGTGTCAGGAATCATCAGCAGGCTTATTTGAAATCCTTCAACATTAGCACAGCTTCCATGTGCATTCATGTCTAGAGTAAATTCGAAATGCGTATTAAATCTCAAATGTATTTCTTGCATACTTATCGGATAATAGGTTACATTGGCAGACTGCTAGCAATTCGCCTAAAATAGCACGTGGTAGTATTCAACATACATGTAGGTATTAGGGTTTTCATATTTCTCGGTTTTCATAGATAACCGAGAACCGAGACTGACTTTGAATTAAAACCGAGAATCGAGTGAGAAACGAGAAAAGCGAGAAATTTTCCATCAGTTTTGTTTCCTTATATTTAGCCTATAACTTTTGCTTATGAGATTGAGATGCTTATTTTTCGAGTTCCGTCATTGAACATGATTCTTATTTGCGTATATATTCCACTTGGCTTGCTATTTTTTAAGTTGAAAAGCATAGATGATTATCTGTCTGACCTGTTGGACGATGAATTTCTGATTTCTCCAAATTTACATGTCTTGGTTTGTGGGGATTTTAATCACTTTGATATGGATTATTTTGAATCGAATTTTAATTAGATCAATCATGTAAAGTCTCCGACCCGCGCTACGGCTACTCTGGATAGGATCTTGATAAGTGATTCTTTAAGTGAAGGTTGCAATGAGTGCGTTTGCGTTGGTCTCCCACTGGCTTCCTCTGATCATAACACTGTCATTCTTTTTGGGAAATCTCAGACATTTGCTCCCACTAAGTTGATCAAACTATGGGATTTTCGAAAGTCCAACATCGACAACTTTCGAATGACTCTATCCTCGATGAATTTCTCTGCCATGCTACACGTTGCGTCAGTGAATGATATGTGTGAGATATTTTATGCATGTTTTCAGGAAGCTGCGTCTGTTATCCCATTTTCATATGTGACAATGTCATCCAATGACAAGCCTTCTGTAACACCACTTCTCAAAAAGTTATTCAACGAACGATGGCGGGCATTTCGATGCAGAGACTGGGCTTTGTACGAGCACTATAAGGTGAAAGTCAAGCTTGAAATAAATAAGTCGAAGCTAAATTGGTCGCAAAGGCAAATTCAATCCAACAAAAACATATGGAAGGTGGTCAACGAAGTAAGAGGCAAATGTTCCTCAAAACCGTTTGAGTCTCTGATCAGGCAATATGGTAACATTCAATCACTGATAGCAGCGCTGCATGCTGAATTCTGTGCCAGTTATGTGACTGATTTGAATTACTCTAATGTTTTCCAAGCTATTAATGATGAGAATTGGAACCCTTCATTTTCGGTCTCTGATGTGAGACGACTTCTCTCAAAATTGTCTACGAATAAATCACGTGGTAGTGACAAAGTTAGAAACCTCTTGCTGAAAGCCTCTTCAGATATCATAGCCTATCCCGTGTATATGATCTTTCGATTTTCGGTAGACACTCGGTGCTTTCCATCTCAATGGAAGTTGGCCGATATAGCCCCGATTCCGAAGCGAAATAATCCAAAATTGAAAGACTTTCGACCCATTTCACTGCTACCAACCTTAGCCAAGCTTTTGGAGCGAATAGTTCTCAGGTCTATCTTACCGTCCATTGAATTGTTGTTTGGTCCATACCAGTTTGCTTATCGGAGAAATGGATCCACTGAATGTGCTTTGGTAAAAATTCATGACTCAACTACGTCATCTTTGGATGAAGGTGATGTGAGATCGGTCCGAATAACGTGTCTTGACTTATCAAAAGCTTTCGAAAGTGTAAATCACAACTGCTTAATTGATCGTCTTGTATCAATGGGCATTAACCAAGGATTCATTTTGTGGTTGAAATCCTATTTGACAAGAAGATGCAATCATCTCAAGACAAAGAGAAGCAAATCAAACTCAATGATACATATGGACCATTATTCATGCTTTCATCCGGTGTGCCGCAGGGGTCAGTGTTAGGACCATACCTATTTGCATGTTATTTGGGTTCCTTGGAAGTTCTTCCTTCGTGCACTATGGTAATTTATGCTGACGACATCACTTTGGTTGAACCATTGCCGCGCTGCAATACAGCTTCTAACATTTTAGATATTCAAAGATATTTATGTGATAGAAAGCTGAAGCTAAGTGTCGATGAGTCCAGACAAATGATAATTCCACAATGTCATGTTGTTGCTGATACCAACATTAATATGAAGTTCGTCAGGCAGATTAAAATTTTGGGCATTTATTGGGAAGATTCGCTGACTTGGGATCTTCACTTCAATTACATCTTAAAAACTGCTGCTAAGAGACTGTATGTTCTACGTGCTTTGAAGCCTTTTTTGTCAAAAAGTGAATTATTTGATTTTTATAACAGTCTCATTGTATCAGTATTCATGTACGCATCTCCACTTTTATGCTGGCTACCAAGTAAGATTGCTCACAAGTTGCGTGTCTTTCAAAATCGCGTACATAGACTGATTTGTGGGGTAGATTGTCGATGCAGCTTTTTTCAAGATTTGTCAGCTCTTTGTCGAACTCGTGTCGCGGACTTTTTTGAAAGATGTGAACAAATTATTGAGCATCCACTGCATGACATAATTCCAAGCCGTATGCCAAGAAGTGGACAGTTATGTCTGCCATACACGGCGGCTACGTCACGAAGACTGCACTCATTTGTTCCTTACTCCTGCATCCTAATGAATGGTATGCTAACTTGATTTATACATTTTTTGCGTTGAAACTATCGTCTATGTACAAATGTTATTTTTTTCCTTGAGAAAGAACTGCTAATTTGTAATTATTTCATCATCTGCTCATGATTATTCGTAATGCCATGATTTTCATTCTATTTTGAAATATACACTTACTTACTTATAAAAACTTTTAAGAAAACACAAATAATCGATATACTTTTGTCACTTAATCGAGATCTGAGTTTTGTTACGAATAGTCCAAAAGAAGAAAAGGCTCTTTCAGACTCAGTGGATGTCGGAGGAACAGATGAAAGTGCTTCGAACAATAGCTGAAGGTTCTTCGTACGTTGAGCTGTAGACTCGAAAAGTGCAAGCTCTTTCCCAATCGCTGAGACTTGCACAGATGAAGTTTCGCTTCTACTTGAAGTCGATTTTATTATAGCGTCCTCAAGTTTGTCCATAAGAGACGAAGTATCCTGCAGAGGCGGTTGATCGTCATGTTGGTCTGTATAAACTTCATCTGGGGAACAAGATTCATTAAATAACCGCGTGAGCAGAGATTTTATTGTCTTTTGAATTGAAGCTTTAGATGTCGCAGAAAAAATTTTCACCTCCGTGACGGTGAATTTGTTTGCATTGTTCAGGTAACTCATTAGGTCAAACAATAAGGAATTTCGACGGTCCTTCACTCGCCTATAAACAGCATCTCGCAACTCTGTGCTTAGTGGTGAGTTGTGGCTGTTCAATTCGTCCATCAAGAATTTCTATATTCCATCAGCAGAAAGTAATGTGGCGTCACGGCGACAAACAGCCTCAAGACAAAGTTTCAATGGCCTCAAAGTCTCAACAATATTGTTTAATAAAGCAATTTCTGTATCTGATAAGTCGAATCGTACCTTCAAACTAACAGAAGCGAGAGAAACACACTTTTGTAATTTGAGAAAACGATCTGTCATATCAACTAATGAATTCCATCTAGTTTTGCAATCAAGAATCAATTGCATCTCGATACCATGCTCAGCTCGGATAAACTTTTGCAATTCATCATTCTTTGTTGGTGATTTACGATAAGTACGGATAATCTTTCTCATTTTATCAATCACAGAGGATAATGAAGGCTTTAAGGGATTCACCTCTTTGACTGATGTATCGAAATCCAATGAAGTATCGAAATTCTCATCACTGCTACAGCAATCATCTTCTGATTCATCCAATAAAATATGGTCAGTTTCATTGACAGAAGCTGTTGTAGTATACAAAATGTCACGAACATAGAGTTGCAATGAGTGTGCTAAACATACTTGATGTTCCGCACTTACTAGCTTACCAAATTTCACCATCATGGAGCATCCGTCAGTTACCACAGCGACAATATCTTGTTCTAAAGAAATTTCGAATTCAGATAGTCTTTCGCTGATTAAATCAATCAAAATTTCAGCATTAGCAGATCCACGAACTCTGATCATTCCGAGATTAAAGAAAGATCCATCACAGAAATGAGCATTTAAGTTCAAATACCGCCGGTTTCGCAAGGAAGTGTATTAATCACACGACAATGAAAACTTCTCCTTCCTGATTTTCCTCTCACTGAGGATATCGATAACACGTTTCTTGACAATACCATATTCCTGATGAACAAGTCCCATAACACATTGAGGAGACTTAGGTAGGACAAAGCCCTTATCTGATATTGCTTTTCGAATAAACGTACTGTTGGTAATTCCATTGATTGAAAACCCGTCCAATGCGGCTAATTTCGCAACATTACATGATAGTCTCCTTTTCAAAGTATGATTTAATATCCATGTTCGGTTTTAATTTCTTGGTAGAGGATGCTGTGTCACGTAATCGCTTGCTCTCCTCTGCGGTGTCAATATCATGTTTGGATTTCAAATGTCGAATCATTCCCGTTGTTGCATTGTATCACACTTAGATTGGGAGTGGGGCACAATTTGCATTTGGCTTTATCGAAAGATGTGTGATCAAAATACTGACAACACAAGGAACGGTTTGAGCGCTTGTTTGCTACCATACTAAGAGAGAATGTAATGATTCATGAATAGGATGGCCGCGAACAGAAGACTACGTTTCATATCGGAGTAGGCAAAAACCAGTTCTGTCTTCTTCTAAAATTTATGGCTAAGAGATGACGTTAAAAACTATTTACAGGCCCGACGTTTCACGCCTTCGCGCTTCCTCAGGGGCAACACAAACTAAAAACACAAGTAAGACCGACAGCGTAAGGAGAGCCAAAAATAGTAAATAGTTTTTAAACGTCATCTCTTAGCCATAAATTTTAGAAGAAGACAGAACTGGTTTTTGCCTACTCCGATATGTAATGATTCAATTGACAGTGTGACCATGGAAAACACCAATTATAAATGAGTCAGTGTGTGATGAGCTCGACTTGTCTACGTAAACTTTCAAACAGAGGACACACATCGCGCGTGCGCTTTCTTGGCGCTGCATTGTTCAGGCATGACTCAGATAATCTTGAAACACTGCAGTATACATCATATTGCTATCGTCCCAATAACACAGATCACACCACAGAGAAGAATTGCCTAGACCAACCAACGCAGACAAAACAATTTTATCGCTGTGGATCACACGCACAAGGTCAGACATAAAACGTGCGCACGCAGAATTTTTATCTTAGTATCTTCCTTGTTCATGCTCATTACTGTTTCTGTCAGTCAATAGTTACTGCGATCACACACATGGACTGAGAGGGAAAGACAATCCCTCAAAAAAATAAATCTCGGTTCTCGGTTGAGAAAATTCGAGAATTGAGAACGGAGCCAATTTCTCGGTTTTTCGAGAACCGAGATTCTCGAATTTTAAACCCTAGTAGGTATGCAGGTGTCTTCACATTTTGGCACTTATGGGTTATCTCCCCCAACCAGGTTTTGAAATTTGTCTAAAATCTGCAAAAATGAATCAATCGTCACAAAACTTCGGGTAAACGTACTTAAGCATATTTTCTACCCACATGCAAAATTTTATGCAGATCAGACAAGTAGTTTTTGAATTAGAGACGATAACGTGAAGTGTAGCGATTACAACATCTTGATCTGACTTCGTCTGTTCGACGCTTTATTGTCATTCGTGTGTGCATTGTTCTCTCTCCCTTTTCGTCTCATCCACTAACATTTGAAATCTTCTCACGGTCACTACTTTGCCACAACTTTTTAAGAAGCATATTAATGTGAAGGATGTGGCTTGGTCATCATCGCCTCACGAGTTGTCAGGAAATTACTTTGTTGACCTCAAGTGCTTTCAGTTCAGACGATGAAGTCACTGACAAGTCATATCAACCTGCCGGCATCGCTGCCCTTCAAGTTGTCGCTCCTAATTCAAAAAGTGC
This sequence comes from Prostheceraeus crozeri, assembly GCA_907163375.1. Lineage (NCBI taxonomy): Eukaryota > Metazoa > Platyhelminthes > Polycladida > Euryleptidae > Prostheceraeus > Prostheceraeus crozeri. Next base: position 120,245 of record CAJQUW010000645.1, on the reverse strand, counting down.
ATCTCCGATTTGCCTAAAATTTGCCTAAAAATGTGGCTAGAGAATATCCTCACTTACGTGTGTTCAAAGTTTTGTGACGATTGATTCATTTTTGCAAATTTTAGACAAATTTGAAAACGTGGGGAGGGAGATAACCCACAAGTACCCACATTTTTTCCATTGAGAACACAAGTCAAGCAACCAGGATTAATTTCTTTAATCACCAAACAGTTGCCTCTCCTAACCTCCTGTACGGGCGAACTATGAAACTACTGATCAGAAAGTTAGTAGTATCTCGCCGATGCACCTATTAATGAGAGAAGATCTATTCTCTTGGATGAAAATATTCTTCAAGTAACACCTTATTTTCCAAATGCGCTCCACTTGTAAAGCTATCCAGCTGGTGCTTTCATGAACTATAGAACGATGTTCATTGTTCAAATGCTGATAAACTACTGAGTTTGAAGAAGCTGCCTGTTTTTTTTATTTCAGATTAAATAGTTCTTTTAGTTTGTTCAATGTAACGTTTATTACCCAGCTCGCATAGACATTAACACCTCCGAACAGTAATAATTATTTTCCTGATTATCTACAATTTCAAATAATTTATGATGATTAATGAATCCTTATCAACAGAACATAATTGCTTTTAGTACGCTGTGTCTGTCATAAGCAAGGAAAAGTGCACTTCTACTATTCATATCTATAGTTAGTTTTAATGGACATTCTAAATACACTTCGCTTCTGCAGTTGGCGTGTTCACATTGATACGATTACAGCTGCTGATAATGATGAAATACCAATCAACGCAACAGAATAGCTGAGACACTAACATTTAGTGTTGCAGATTGCAGCGATTATCCTAAACATACCTATAGGCCTACATGTATTTTCATTATTATTTAGTTAATTCTTCATATGCTTTCTTTATTTTCTTAGATATTAATTCTCGAAGAATTGACAAATTGTAATTTGAAGCTCGAGACAGTAGATGTGATCATAACTGAGCAAAGCTCCAAGAAAGTAGTTGGTGACCTATGTTGCATGAAAGTGTACACCTGCTAGTGGTAGCGTAAAGGAGCAGCACAGGCATCAACCTGGAAACGCAGCTCTGAGCAGTTTGAGGACATCTTTCTTTATTTGCCGAAGGTAAACATTAGGTATATTAGATGCTAGAGCAACATGCCTAACCAATACGATCGTGAGCTACCTACCAGTCACACTCATTTTGCTTACCAATTTGATCTTGCATATTTATTCATTTATTTGTGAAGCAATCGTGCTGAAATTGAGCAGTGGTCGTAATTCTAGGGAACAGTTAAATAGATGCTCACGGAATACGAAACTCACTGGTGTTCACATCTCGTTCATCCTTAAAAGGGTTGACATTTCAGTAATCGAATAAATTATGATGATTTCTTTGGAGATAGAAGGTATATTAAAGAACATAATAGAATGTGAAATGAACATATGCCTGTTAGCACTTATTAGCATTATGATAAAATTTCTGTTTAAATAATACGATAAGCTTAAATTCTAGGCGTGTAGGAGGACAAGCAAATTATTCCTTGTCAATTCACTATCACACTTAAGTTTATAGATTGTTCTCTCGCTGCGATGAAAGTAAACTATTAAACTGCAATGTCATTTTCTCCACATCTTACTTCGATGATAGAGCTTAATTAAATTACAACCTAATTTCATGTTTTGACTTTATTTTTGGTGATTTTACTCATTTTGTAGAAGCTTTCAGACATAAAATACTGATTCATGTGACTCACTTCAACTTTTATATCGAAGTTGATGTTCTGAACTCAATCATGTTTCAATTCTCATGGCGTTCTGATAAATATATAGTTTATTTTCTACATAAGAAAATGTACGAAAATTGTCAAATGTTTCACAATCCATAGATATTTCTTGATTTTTGCCATTGGATTCCAATGGGAATCCTTCAACCTTGCCTACGAGTGTAACCGAAAGCGATTGGCTGTGACACTTAAGAATTTGATTTTGTATTCAGCGTTTCAAGATCTACAAATCCATTCTATTAAGCCCTTTTGTGCGCGAAGTGTCAGTAGCTCCCGTTCTAAATGTGAGTTTTGAATTCGTGATCAGTCTATCGGAAGATGGTCAATGGATATTGACCGAAATGTATTGTATCAATCAATAATTGAATTACTAAATTTCAACATCAAAACTGTTGAGTTCTTCCACCACTCATGATAAACATGAATAGCTATATATTCACGATATCTACTAATATTCATAATAGCTGCTAATAACTGATTGGAGAGATGGATAAGTTTCATTCATTCTTTGTCTTATTTGTGCGCTATGATATGTGCATTAAAAGTGCAAAATTTGGGTAGAGGTAATCGGGTAAGTCTCCTGTGACTATAGACACGTTTAAAATTACAATCTGAATGTGGTGTCAAGATACTACTAGTATCACTACTAATGTACTTTATAAGTAGGATAAATATACTATATATTTCATCACACACCGACATTGCATATACGTTCGTATTTCCTATTTCTAGATCAATTATCTCATAAATATCATCTGGACCTCCAACTTTGAACCCTTGAAACATGAATGCCCAAAAATAGAAAATTTTGAAAATTTTGACATAGCATTTTTAAGAGTCTACTACTACTAAGAAATAGACAACGCAACCTTGATGCCACCCAGACTAGAGCAAAACAAAGTTAGGAAACTTTATGGAAAGAAGATTTATCTCCGAAGAATTTTGATCCCTTTTCTGTGCTAAAAACAAAATAAGGACCGTTTCATTTTTTGAAGTTTATTTATCAGCACGACATGTTTCGCCAGCTCTTCTCAAATCTCACGCTGGAATGTTTGTAACAGCGGTGGACGTTGAGATGACCAATACTCAACATGTTGCTAACAATTATGACGTAGTTTACATGAGCAATACTACGTGGTGTGACGTATGCAGTATTCACGTATGTTGGTACTATACAATTGAAATAAGTAGTTAGAGATGTAATATATATATACAAAGAAAAGAAATATCACCAGGGTAAAGCGAGAACGATGATGTGGATGGTATGCTCCTTCTGAACACAATAAATCTGGAGTTGAATACTTTATACTAAGGGTCTCTATAATTCGTAAAATAAAATCACGATTAGAACGATCTACAACTTTAAAGTATGTTTTTCTTGCCACATCGGGGGACAGTTGCGAATTTGCAATTGGCGAGTTACTGTACTTGAAGGAGTTGAAGGTGGAGGACATTTCAAAACATTTAACTGCCACTTCGGAACATGATTTCAACACCCGGGACTGTTACAATTCATTCCAGCGTAGCACCTGAGAAGAGCTTGCGAGACATATGGTGCTGATAAATACATTTCAAAGATTGAAAGCGGCCTCTAGTTTTAATGAAGATTTGTCGTTAAATTGTGGGATTAGATGAATCGATCACCCTCCCTGTAAATAGGGCAAAACAATCGTAAGCCATTGTTAGATGCATGTGAACATTGTATAAAGCTTCGAGTGAGATTTTCTGGTTCTTACATTCCACCACCACTAAACTTCTCATCCTTTCTTCATCTATAGCGGGAATATTCCACGACTGCGCTGTCCATGATCTCGACTTAATATGTTGGCTGCTGGGAGAATGGCCGACAACAGTGTTTGCAATGGGGAATGCTCAGGATGAACGCATCAAGGCGATGGATGATGTCGATGTGGTCAATATCATGTTGCGGTTCCCATCAGGAGTACTTGGACACATCGATCTGTGCAGACATTCAGCGGTTGGTTATGACCAGCGCCTGGAAGTGTCCGGCATGAAAGGCATGCTACAAGTAGTCAACACGTCCAACAACAAAGTGAAAACGTACAACACTCAAGGATGTCATGAAAATGTCATTGACTTCTCTTTTCCTGAGCGATATCGAGAAAGTTATGAAATGTCGCTGGAACACTTCTTCAATTTAATCGACGGTAAGAATGCTCAGCCTATGATAGTAATGAAAGATCGGCGATCTTGAACTTCAGATCTTGCTCGTCCTGAATTGTGACGATTGTCCGAATGCCAATCGTTCGAGCCCTAGCACATCATAATCATAGGGATAGACTGTTTATCTGATGTTGACTAGAATGGAAGTTGACTCAAGGTCGCGGCTCATCCGGGGGAACTAAGTTAGGGCATAAAGAACCAATGAAAATCTTAGAATTGCACATTTGAGTGATTCTAACCCAATGATACAGCCGTTGGCAGGTGTATCTAAGTGAAAATGTGTGTGATTTATGTGCCACTATTGTGTATTGCATGAAGATTAACTTCCATTCTAGAGGTTTAATTGTAACAGCTTCTATGATTATAATATCGTGTGTCATCTAAACTACGGCAACTGACAGAGGATGTCACTTAATAAGAATAATAATAATACCATCCTTTATTGACTTACAAATGAAATTCAGTAAGTGCATTATAATAGTAGTTCACAATAGTTGTCAGAAAATGTCACAGGGTCATATACACAGCCTAGCCGCGACTTAAGTCCCGATTATGAAAGCGCTACTTTTAATGATTATGTATACACAGCCTAGCCGCGACTTAAGTCCTGATTATGAAAGCGCTATTTTTAATGATTATGTATGCACAGCCTAGCCGCTACTTAAGTCCTGATTATGAAAGCGCTACTTTTAATGATTATGTATGCACAGCCTATCCGCAACTTAAGTCCTGATTATGAAAGCGCTATTTTTAATGATTATGTATGCACAGCCTAGCCGCTACTTAAGTCCAGATTGTGAAAGCGCTATTTTTAATAACTATGTATACATAGCCTAGTCGCGACTTGTGCCAGTTTTTGTACAGTTTCATATCGCAGATAGGATTGTGAATAAATCAGAGCTAGTCGCGACTAGGATTTCCATGCACGGCTTAGTCGGGACTAGATGGAATTACGTCTTTTTACAAGTCTGGTGTTGAACTGATCGAGTCGTATGAACATGTCTTCAAAGATGCCTTATTCATTGCTACTCATCAAAAAGTAGTCACCAAACTTAGGTAGACCAGGTAGACCAAACCAGGTAGACAGACGTACTTAGGTATATCTGCTACCCACATACAAATATTGTGCTGATCGGACATGTACCTTTTCCATTAGGGATGATAACGTGAAGTGCAGCGATGTCAGCAGCTTGATTTGACTTCCTCTGACCTCATCGTCTGAACTGAAAGCACTTGAGGTCAACAAAGTCATTTTCCGACAACTCGTGAAGTGATAATGACCAGGCCATATCCCTTGCAACAATATTTTTAACTCAAAAAAGGTGTTGTGGGGTAGTGGTCGTGGGAAGATTTCAAATATTAGTGGATGAGACGAAAAGGGAGAGAGAACAATGCACACACGAATGACAATAAAGCGTCGAACAGACGAAGTCAGATCAAGATGCTGACATCGCTACACTTCACGTTATCGTCTCTAATTCAAAAACTACTTGTCCGACCTGCATTAATGTTTGCAGCTGGGTAGAAAATATGCTCAAGTAGGTGTACCTAGGGTTTTGTGATGATTGATTTATTTTTGCTGATGTTAGACAATTTTGAAAACGTGAGGGAGATAACCGATAAGTACCTTCAATTTATAATAAACATTTGCAATTACCTTAATTAGTCGAGGAATAAAAAAATGTGTGGAAATGACTCTTTTATGAAAAGCAGCTATGAAACAATTCACAAGATACTGCATATACACACAGCCCAGATGGAAACTAGTTTAACAGAAACAAGAAAAGCGAAGAAATAATTCCGAAAGAACAAGGAGAATATTAGGTGATTAATTAATGCCACTGTTTTCATTTTCCGACCTTTTCGTATCCATGATTGTCCGGAGACTGTTCTCCTAAATTTCTATTAACGTTAATGTTATGACATGCGTGTAGGATTTAAAGTTTTAAAGGATTCCTAAGCCGAATTTCTCCGGTGAACGAATATTTTCCACACCTGTAGCGTTAGTCATAGTCGGTGTACATGCGTACTTTTCCAAGAATCATTAGAATGCTTTAGAGTTCAACATCTCTCTGTGCAACGGATGCAGTGATCTGTGTATTTCGGTGGGGACACTGAAATTTCAACATGCATTTAATGCAATGAGATAGGGCGTTGAGAAACACTGACTTATACCATATTGAAAAAAAACTGAAAAAAAGGCAAAAATGAAACCCTCTTCCAAGGCAAGCCTTTAATTTAGCCCACTTCCTCTAATATCGCTAAATATACATGTAATTTAATACAATATCGATGAATTTAGAAATTGAATATTCACCCATGTGGAATTCATGATTCACCTATGCGCGCATTGATACGTGGATACTTTCGCTGTTCATGAAAGGGTTTAAAAACATGTTGTAAGCACGAATATGCAATGACCTTGTGTTAATCTTATATTCTCTTATTTCAGGAATCGAAAAACCGAAAGTCAGTGCTCTCAGTTCAATCAACGTATCCCGGTTGGCATCCACCTGTGAGGAAAGCTATCGAAATGGCCTTCCCATTACTTTCACGGCTACTACATCCTTGTGATATACATGAACTAGCAATACATCTTCAAGTCTTCTTTGGACTCAATGGCAATTGTACAGCAACATTTGATCTGTGTGAAGCACTTGAACAATCAATGTAATATTCAATTAAAACATTTAATGTTTCAGTGCTATTCTGCGATTTTCTGAATGAATGGAAATAATAGAACATGTGACTTTTATTATCAACCTCCTGGGGAAGTTCTACAGAACTGATCATAAAAAACGGACCACCTATTTTTCGATTAAGCTCAATCAATTCTCATGCCTTCTAATCGTGTCGCACAACAACGATTCATACATCACTAGAGAGCTTGCACTCTCAACTTTAAAATGAGCTATGATAGACTTGTGTCAGTTATTGTATTTGGTGAACAGGGCTCAAAAAGTGAAAATTGCTCAATTTGCAAATCGCAATTTTTATATAAGAACACATGTGAGGTGAGCATGATAATTATTCAGGCAGGCGGAAAACGAGCATTAACTGAGCTTTCATTTGATATGGTCATCAAAATCGGTGAACTAGGAAAAAAAGCAACATCGTGAAGTTATCACAAAATCATGACTTTTATCCTGAAAACGTCATATAATATTCTCACTTTTCATAAAAAATGTTCATGTTTGGTGTCATCAGAATCCTTGTGACATTTGGAATCGAATATGTAAGTATTATTGAAATAAGTTCAATAGTTCTACTTTTCCTCGTTACCGTAAAAGTAAACAAACAACATGCAAGGTAAACAATTTGCAGTCGTGGTAAGAGAACAAAGTCTTCGCTAATTGTTTTGTTTTGAACCTTCGTTCATCTTGCATGTTGTTTGTGTATTTTAGCGGCTATGAGAAAAAATATTGAGAAAGTTTGAAAAAGAACTATTGAACTTATTTCAATAATACTTACATATACGCATTCCTTACATCACAAGTTAAGGATTCTGAAGGTACCAAACATGAGCATTTTTGATGAAAATTTGATCATGAGCATTTTTATTTGACATTTTCAGTCAAAAGAGCTAACTTCACGGTATCACTAATTTTTTCCTAGTTCATCGATTTTGATGACCAGTATATCAAAAGAAAGCTCAGATAATGCTCGTTCTCCCCGTGCCTGAATAATTATTATACTCACATGGTTTCTTATGGAGCGATTGCAGTTTGTAAATTGAGTAATTTTCACATTTTAATAACCAAATTTGTTCACCAAATATATTTGGAATTTGTATATTGTATACAATAACTGATACAAGTCTATCATAGCTCATTTTAAAGCTCAAAGTGCAAGCTCTCTGGTGATGTATGCCACGTTGCTGTGCGACACGATTAGAAGGCATGAGAATCGATTGAACTTCAGCGCAATTTAGGTGATCCGTCTTTTATGATCAGCTCTATATGTAAATCTCTAATCTGATAATTTGCAATATCAGGACGGAAATTGTTTAAATAATATTGATTAATTCCATAGATGACCGTCAATTCTTTGCATTCAGTGTAACATGATGCTTCTATCTATCCATTTCTAGGACATTTTGTGTCGATTATCAAAATTGATATATCTAACTCAAACGGTTGATGTTGCTTGATATCAACTGATCCAGATAGTGATATTAACCTAATGTACCATAGCGATGAAGAGACATGACAAATGTCAGACGAGGCTGACATCTAGGTCATGTCGCTGAAGCGCTATGGTACATTAGGTTAATATCACTATCTGGATCAGATGATATCGCATTAGGAATAAACGAGATTGTTAAGAACATCTCTTGTCCAGTGAATATATGGTATCTCGACGACGATACACTTTGTGGCTCCCTTGATTCAATTTTTGACAACCTGGTTAAGATACTACCTGAATTCAAACGCATTAGTCTCAATATAAATCCAACTAAGTCTGAATTTTGTGCATGGAATGTGTCAGATAATGAATTGAATCGATTTCGGTCAAGATTAGACTCAATTCTATCTGGTATAAAGATAACAAAAGTTAGTGATCTTGAAATTCTCGGTTCACCAATATGTGCAGAGGCAATTCCTAAGGCTCTTGAACAAAAATGCAGCAATCTCTGTCGCATGATTGACAGACTTCGATTTTTGGATGCGCATCCTGCTTATGTGGTGCATCGTCAAGCATTTTCTATTCCTAAATTTTTGTATATTCTGCGCTGTTCACCCGTTTACTTGTATCCTGATTTACTTGCAAAAATTGATGATTCCCTCAAAGCTGGCTTGGAAGACATTTGCAACGTTCGTCTTGATGAATATCAATGGAAACAAGCTTGCCAGCCAGTTAAATTTGGAGGGTTGGGAATTAGACGTACGACAGACATCGCTTTATCAGCCTATTTGTCCTCTATCGTGTTTTCAGAAGCGGTTATCAAAGTGCTTATTTCTAATCTTTCTGATGAGCAAAGCGTTGCCGCACTCGTCAACAGTGTGAGGAAAGACTGGTGTGATAACTATGGTGAAATTCAACCCGAAGACGATCAATTATCCCAAAAATCATTGGACAATAAAGTCATATAAAAACATAGTGTACTGCTATTGAGAGATGCTGATCAAATATCACGAGCTCGCATATTAGGAGCCTGTGCACCTTTCTCCGGCTGCTGGTTGAATGTTGTTCCAGTTCCTGCTTTAGGAACTCGCTTAGACGACGTTACCTTCCGCATCGGTGTTGCTCTTCGCATCGGGGGGAAAGTGTGCGAACCTCAATCTTGCCGTTGTGGACAAAAAGTCGATGAGCTTGGTCACCATCCTCTGTCCTGCAAATTTAGTGCCGGTCGAATACCACGCCATGCTGCCATCAACGACATAATCAGGAGAGCCCTTTCTTCCGCTGGACTCCCAGCTGTGCTGGAACCAGTAGGTCGCAACAGAGGAGACGGCAAGAGGCCTGACGGACTGACATCTTTCCCGTACAAATCAGGTCGATGTTTGATTTGGGATGCACCGGTGGTAGACACTTTCTGTCAATCTAACATCAACAGCACGTGTCTTACCCCGGGATCTGCTGCAGCAACAGCTGAGGGAAACATGCGCCAAAAATACGCGTCCCTAACTAATGACTATCTTTTTGAGCCTCTTGGTTTTGAGACGTCGGGGGCCTGGGGGCCAAATTCAACCCGCGTCATAGGGGATATTGGAAATCGCCTGATGATATCCACTGGAGATCAGAATCAGAAGGTGTGGTTGGCGCAACGACTATCTCTCGCCATTGTTCGAGGTAACGCAACGGCCATAACAACTACCGTAAAGCATGCCTCTGTAGGCCTATTTTTTGAAAATTTTTCTAACTAATTTACTAAGTTTTTTTACTTCTTTTTACTTCGTGATAACTTTTGTGTCATTTATTATTTATTGGTTCATGATGTTATTCTGTTTTTATAAAAGAATTAAATATATTCCAAATTAGACGGCCTTATAATTGCATAATTAAGGCCGTCTTAAAAAAAGAATGAAAAGAGTGATGCGCAAGAAATGATGTACAAAACGTAATATCACATAGCCTATATAGACATATTTTTACAGATATATGCATGATGACACATGCATTATGTCTTTATATCTTGAGGCAACGATATCATAACGACATCATAGATTTTCTTAGATTATGCATCGCAAATGTCACAAATTGGAAATACACTAACAGCATAGACAAGTTTTGGGACATCAAATTATACAATACAAGCTACTTCGTTGTCTGGTGTCGGTTGATAATATCGTTATAGCTAGCTTTTTATACTGCTTCTTTTGACTAGCTATGGTAGATACACATCATTGGGTCTAAGATGATGACGGCTACTGGGGACAATAGGGAAGGGATGTGGTTGTGGCAGAGATTGAGCTTGGCCATCATACGTGGCAATGCTCACTGCATTCGCAACACCTTTCCTGAGTGTGACTTTTATTAGGTTTTTCATCATTTTTATAGGTAATTGGCCATCATATTTTGTACAGTGTTTCATGATTTCATCTAGATATACTTTTTATTTGGAAAAAAGCTATCACTAGGTGACATGCCACGCGCACTTACGGAGCACCCCAAACATCCGTGGTTAAAGACATTTTATTCTTCTACGTACGTAGGCCTACATAAGATATCTAAGGGACGTTCAACTCCCATATGGTAGTGTATATCTGGATAAAGCCATGGAACAAGTGGTAAATAATTCACTTTATTATTGTAAAATACATCAGAATCCAGCTAAATTGATTGCTGAACATGCTAATTAATGCGCCCGCCCCAGTCTTGCAGAGAAACTGTCGGAATAATCTGTGCAGTGTGCATATATACAATAAAAAGCAGTATAAACCTCAAAAGCTAAATTCTAAGACTATCTAACTACAAATGTATATAATATCAAGTTAATAGATCTAACGGTATAGCCTTGTAGATCCAGCAAATTGCATTTTAAAGAGGCATAAGATACTGTCATTAATTTCCGGTAAGAATAAAAGAACTAGATTTCTTTGTGAATGAACAAAAAGAAAAACAGATCATCTAAACTTGAAGTTGCTGTACACTTCAGAAAAATGCTCTCTTGAAAATATCAAGATTGCTTTGGTTTAGTAATGGGCAAAAGGCCGTTCCAGGACACCCCATTTTTCAATTTTTTTGCACTTTTAAAAACGACTAAATTTATCAATTTATGTCATTATTTCAGGTTTTTAAGACCTAAATTCATGAATTTAGACTGTTCCAGGACACCATAAAATTCAAAAAATAATATCTTTAAAAACGACATAAATTCATGAATTTTGTCCCTTTTTCAGGTTTTTAAGACCTAAATTCATAAATTTAGTCCATTTAAAAAGTATCATTTTTTGAAAAAATAGTATTTTTAAAAACGACTAAATTCATGAATTTTGGTCATTTTCTCAGGTTATGAAGAAAAAAAACCGTTTTTAAAAATATCCAATTTTTCAAATTTTTCAAAATCTCCAATTTGAGAATTACAATTTTTCACCCGCCCTTAAAATCATGACCGTTCAAGGACACCGAAAATCATAAAAGTTAAGAATCTCAAAATTTGAGAATTACAATTTTTACCTTGAATATCATGACCGTTCAAGGACACCGAAAATCATAAAAGTTAGTATTTTTAAAAACGTCTTTTAAATCAATTTTTCAGGTTTTTAAAATATATCATGTGTCTAATAATATTTCTTTAACAGGTAGCGGTTAATGCAAAATGAAAACACATTTCCATCTTTAGAAAATATTTTTATTCACATATATGTGCAATCAATTGGGAATAAAGAATTTTCACCTATTGATGAGAAATGGATTGCAGTTGATTAAAGATGTACGAAACACTAACTCTGCTAATAAACCGCTTCCCTACAAATGTAACGTTTTAATTTAGATTTAATTCAATCATTTCAAAATCGAATAAGTAGTAAGGAAAGTCATCATTATAGAACAGTTTTAAATCAATACACCCCCTTCTGACTTCTAGGGGTCCCTATAAGAAATTTTTTTATTATAAAATGAGCAACATAAATGAGTTTTTAAAATTATATGGAACACAAACAACAACGAATTTTGATCTAAAGAAAATGGCAAATCAATTGGGAATAAAGAATGTCCACATATTGATGAGAGACGAATTACAATTCCTAAAAAATAAGCCAACAGGAACCTTCAGTTCCCAGAACAAAGTTCCAACTATAAATTTCATAACAAATCTTCATACGTCAGATCAAAAAGGTGTACATTGGTCTGTAATTATGTCTAATAAAAATGGAGATAATTACTATTTCGACTCTTATGGACTTCCACCTACAAACGAAGTTAAAAAATTACTTGGCAATGGAACTTATAATACATTTCAAATTCAAAAACCAGGAACAACTTACTGTGGTCAATTATGTCTTTATGTTTTGTATAAATTACAAAAAGGAGTACCATTTCTTAATATTATGTTAGAATTGAACAAGGGAATTTAATTCCCGAAACGTTAGTTCCAATAATAATGATAATGATAATTAAAAATCACTTCGTTGTAATTCATTTTGATAAAATCGGCCTCTGATATCCTCATTATCTAAATCTTTAATTTCATAAGTAATCGGATAAGTTTGATTTATTTTAGAAACTTCAAATATTTCTTTAGTCCAATAGCCAACGAAGCCCTTTTCAAATTTATTCTTATACTTAAATATTCTAACTCTATCTCCAATTTTAAATTTCGGCTTAAGTTTCTGCAAATTCGGATTACTCTCATTTGAATAATTATTCTCGAATATTTTTTTCTTATCAAATCAGGGTCGTCAGAAGCATTCTTTGGGGTTTCTTCAATACTTGAATGAACTTTATTATTGTACTGCTCTACAATTCCTGGTAATATCTTCAACCATTTCTGATTTCTTTGCTCAGTAAATTTCTTGAATAATTTATTTTTTAACGTCCGATTGAATCTTTCTATCACTACGGCCTTCCCTGCATTTTCAGTTGAATAAACAGTTTCAAATAGTGCCTGAACGTTTCGGTTATAAAATTCCGACCCTTTATCAACAAACAATTTCCTTGGCTTTCTCTTACTTTCTTTAAAGATTTCTTCAAACGCATATTTAACTGACAGACCACTTTTGTTTTTTAAAGGCTTTACCCAAGCGTATCGTGTATATAAATCTATAACGGTCAATGCGTATTTGTAGTCCCTTTCATTCGGCATGTGAATAAGATCAGCACTCCAAATATCATCTTTATTAAATACTTTTACTTTCAATAAATATTTAGGCCTTCTGTGTTCCTTATGAATTTCGGAGGCATAAGTTTGAGCGTTGCTCTCAGACAGTTTTGCTGTCGTTTCATTTAAACCCTGACCGAATAATATTTTAGCTTGTAAAGCTTTCTTAACAAACATTCTTTCAATTTTTTCTCAAAATGTAGGATTTTGAATACTATCTAATTCTTGAATCATCTTCTTATCAGCTGCATGTCGAGAACTTAGATCATGATTTCGATAAGCTAAATCATGCCTGTAAGCTGCGGCATCTACTCTATTTATTGGTTCTTCACCTGGTTTTGGATTATTATTCTCATCTAGTCTTATATCTAATCGAGTTCCTGGACCGGTATATGAATGACCAGGAAGATGTTTTTCTTTTGAATATTTACTCCAAATAAAACCAGGAAAGTTTTCTAATGTTTTTTGTATGTCGTTACTTTCATAAATTTTACAATTTGAAGTTTTATGTACTTTTAAGAGATAATTCAATAAATCTAAATTAGAAATTTTCAATTTAATTAAATTTTCGGAATTTGTAGAATTCATTTTAAAAGATAAAATAAAAGTTTTCCCGAATAGAACCAAAGGTCCTGAGGTTATTACCTTATCATACTAGGACTTAGATATATTCCAGAACCATCTTTAGTTTCTTTAATTTCAATTAAATCATCAACATTGTGGAGAATATTTTTAAGAACTCGTTTTCCTTCATCAACTAATTTTAATTTACTAATAAAATTATCTACTATTCCTTCACCCCTAGGAACTTTCTCTAACTCTCTATTATGACGTTTTTGTTCTTCTAATGCTGTCTTCTCTGATTTATTTTTATTTAATGCTTGGACATTACCAGCTGTCCCACCTGCAACACTTCCTGCTGCTGCTATACCTCCTATTATTAGAAGAATTAATGGGAGAATTCTACCATTCTTTTCTTCTTGTAATTGAATAATCTCTATCATTGGTTTACTTATGTAATACTTTTTTTTGTTAATCGTAATAGTCTTAGGTGTATTTTTGTCAACAATATTACGTAATTTTAATTCAACATTTTTATTATTATTATAATTTTTCGCTTGCGACATATTTAATAAAAAAATTTTAAGTTACGAAAATTTTTAAGTTATCAAAAAGTTTATTCTATTCTAGTTATGAAAAATTTTAAGTTAAGAATTTTTAATCTATTCTAGTTATGAAAAAATTTTAAGTTACCAAAAATTTTTAATCTATTCTAGTTATCAAAAATTTTAAGTTATCAAAAATTTTAATTAACTTATCGGAGCGAAGCTCCTCGAGGCTTCAGCCGATCCTAGCCATCTTTCCATTAAGAATTTCAATAGAATATTTTACATCTTCTAGCAATAAACCATAAGCCATCAATGAAGTTGTGGAATCTTTTTTTTTCAATACTAATTGTTACATCACAACCAGTCTTGATAATATCTTCAGATTGTGCACTTAAATCGAAACAGAAAACAGGATATAAATGTCTTCAATCTCCAGGAGTTAATTGTGGTTCAACTCCAAATTCTATACAAAGATTTCGATAAGAATCATATCCTTCCATAAATTGATTATTGGTATCATCGAATCTTAATGGATCAATTGGATATCGGGTTTGATTTAATGAAACTTGTAAACTTCGAATTGTATTAATATGAAAAAGATTGTTGTTCTTATCAAAACTTAGAGAATTATTTCTTTGAAATGTTAGTAATAAATATCTTGGAGTATTCGCAGTTCTAGTAAAATGCCAGTTAAATCTTTGTTCGGAAAAAGTTACTGAACTAGCAGTACGCTTTAGAAAATTTACTGGAATTGGTTTGTTAGTATTTAATCTTTTTGCAATAGCTGTTTGAACCTCTAAACTAGGAGTGATATGCTTAATCCACCATTCAAGTCTATCAATTTTTAAAAATGCTTTTTTTCCAGTCTTACCAAAAAAGATTAATTCATTATTTGCTGTACGATGAATTATTAATTAAAATTTTAATTGATATGATATTTTGTCATAATCCAAATACCCGAATAATGGAGACAATGACCAATTAACTGTTTGCTTACTTTTCTTGTTGAATTCACGTCTTTCTTTATATGCATCATTATTTGTTTTATTTAAATGTTTTGCAATATTTTCTACATCTTTCGCAATTACTGCGGCATCTGTTCCCGCATGAGTTAAATCATCAACAGTTATACCATCATTAGTATCAGGAAACCAACCTTCGATTTCATACTTTTTATTATTTTCACCAATTGTTACAAATCTAAGCATTGTATCAATTACACCTGGAGAATCACTTATTGTTTCTATATTTTGAGTTGCAACATCTAAACGCATTTGTGTAAATAATCTTGGAAAGAAATTATTCTCTATTGCAATATTATCGGTATTTGGTAATGGTGTTGTAAAATTGGCATCACTATATAAAGAATATTCACAGTGTAAAAATGAATCAGGTAAATATAAATAACTCTGCTGATTATCAACTTCAAAAATTAAATCACCTCCAGTATTTACTCTACTGGAAGATCCGGGATTCATAGCAATTCTTATATAGTCATTCTTTTTTTGATTGTAACTGACGAACGGAGGATCGTCTAATCTAAATTTATTTTCGATAAGCGAAGACATTTTTATAAAAAATAATTTGACTTTTTGTTTTTCTCACACACAGAAAAAATTTTACTAAATAAATTTTGCTAAAAAATTTTACTAAAAAAATTTTACTAAAATATAATTTTAGAATTTTGCTAGACCAGCTCCGCTGCTCACGCCATTACCTCTTATTTCTTCAATTGAACGCTTTATGGCTACGCCTGATTTCTTCTCCTGTTTACTATCAGACGGAGCTCCGCTCCTCAAGGTTTCAGCCCTCACAGCTATGTTAGCAATTTTGTTTTTTGTTTCCTCTGAAAGTTTTTTTAATTTTTTTAGTTCTTCAGAATGATTCCTAAGTTTGCGAATAGCTTCTAGTTGCTTTAATTCGTTTTGAGACTTAACAGCATTTGATATTGCACTAGATATACTACCTATAGCAGCTGCTCCTTTTGCAGCAGATGTAATCAAATCTTTATTATTTTTAATTAAGTTAACGATACTTCCAATACCAGAAAATATACCGGCTCCTTCTTTTTGAACTGTTTCTACATTGTTATAATGGTAAACAGATTTCATGGATGGTTCATGTGCTATTTTATTATTTGAAGCAAAATGTTTAAGATTGTGCTTATAAATTATAGCCATTTTTAAGATTAAATTTGACTTTTGTGAAAAATATTTACGATCGGCTAAAGCCTTTGAACAAAGTTCTATTAGGATTTACGTGTGTGAATGTCCAACAACTTCGTGATAACTTTATTAATTTTCCGTTGCACTTTATCTATTGCGTCAAGTAGCGTGTGATGTACTTTAATTCCTTTTCTATTAACTTGCATTTTCTCCTGATTCATCTTCAACGCCGTTTTAAGAGCATTTAACTTAATTTTAAGAACATCTAATTGTCTTTTAACAGCATCTAACTGTTCTTTATGTTCTTTAGAGTTTTCTTGTAAATTTTTCTTTAATTCATTTTCTAAATTGATTTTCATTTTATCAACTTTTTGATTAAGTGAGTTTACATCATTTTTTATTCTATTCATCTTTTTCATTTGTTGAGTAATTTTAGAACTCAATTCATCAACACTTTTTTGGAATGTAGTTTGTAACTGCTTTAATTTTTTTTAATTCTTTCAGGTAGATTTTCTATTTCATCTTCTAATTGTTCTTTTAACATTTTTATCTGATGTTTATTTTTAATAACTGCAGATTTTAAATTTATAGAAAGTAATATTAAAATTTTTGATTGTTCAGAAATCTTTTTAAAAAGTTTTGCTATATCTACTTCTAGCTCTCTATCCTTTTTATCAAGTTTTAATAATTTTTCGTTTAATGATTTGTCATTAAGTTTTAGCAACTTTAATTCATTCATCAGTGGAACCAAAACATCGTTTATATATTTTTCTTTTCAGTCATTTTATTGTTTTTTAACAATAAAAAAATAAAATTTTTTCTAATAAAAATAAAAAAAATAAAATTTTTTCTAATAAAAAAAAAATAAAATTTTTTCTAATAAAAATAAAAAAATGGATAAAGCAAATTTAAAAAAATTATATTCGTCCGCATCATCCTGTTCTTATTCGACGAGATCAACGGGATTTGAAAATAAATGTTTTGATAATAATAATAATAATAATCCATGTATAGATGTAAATATTTTATTCGAATTACAAGCCGAAATATTTAGGGAACAAACAAAAGGTTTACCTTCTATAGAAACTAACTATTGTATATTTCCAGGTGATCCATTTATCAAATTTATGGATATTGTAAGTAAGTATAATGATGTTGCTTATGTAGAATTAAACAAAGAAAATATGGTTATAATTGGTCATAATAATGTTTATGGTTTTATTAGAGCGGTGTTACCAATTAGTAATACTGATTGGATAGAAACTAAAATTATTAATTATATCAATATTAGAGAATTAGTGAAAAAATTAAAATCCTTTTCCAAAGAAAAAATAAGATTATGTGTTGACGAAAAAAATCAATATAATATTCACATCGAAAGTAAAAAACATAATGAAGAATTATTATGTCAAGTATATTATAGAGACACAATTTATAAGCAAGAAATATAGCAAGAATTTATAAGCATTAGAAATGCTGCAAAGATATGATGATGATACATATATAGGATTATATTCAAACTTAAATATTAATTTATTAAAATCTTACATAAATGGTTTAGCTCAACAAGAGAAAATTTATATGTGGACAACACCTTATACTATTAGCAATGACCATAATCATAATCATAATATTTTTAAAGAATCCAATAATAATAAACGAACCGAATGTTCTAGGGCTTTGCCCGATCTTAAAGAATCTTATAATAATAATAAGGATAATAATATAGATGATGATAATATAAATGATGATTCTGAAACATCTGAAAAAGGTGTGAATGGTAACAAAGATTATAAAAATATTAGTAATCATAAAAATTTAAGTGAAGAAAAATTTATATCTCATACTGATGTACATGATATTAATACCACATATAATCAAAATTTATCTAAATTTCATTTTCTTACAATTGAAAATAATAATGATGGAATAGTTGAAGATACTGTTAGACAACTATGTGTCGGGTCTACAAAATTTAAATTAGGATTTACATCTAATCAATTTAAAATTTTATCATCTTTAATAAAAACTAAAAGTGCTTCAGATTATGGTGGTGTTATCAAATTTTCTAATAAAGATCAAAAACCAGTATTTTTTTCCTATATATTATTATGAAATCATAAATATAATTTAGAATTAGATATTCCAATAAGAGAATGGCATCCTATCAGGGAATGGAATCCTATACCAAAAAGTGTAATTTATGATGTTGAAGAATCAATTTATGATGATGATCAAGAATCAATTGATGATGATCAAAAATCAATAGTTAGTGAAAATAAATTTAAATTATCTTTTGATAAAACGTTATATGATAAAACTTAATATGATAAAGAAAATAAGATAACTAAAGAACGTGAAATATATAATAATATATAATAACTCTCAAGACCTTGATATTAGAATGTTTATATCTAAAATTAAAACACAAATTTTTTCTTTAAAAAATAAAAAAATGGAAAATACCAGGTTTTATTGTGTCTTATGTAAAAGACAGTTGCAAACAAAAAGAAGTTATCAATCTCATTTAAATAGTAAATTGCATTTACAAAATGTAGAACGAGTTGATGAAGGAAATATATATTAAAATTAAAAAATTATAAAAACTATCTAGAAACATTGCCTACTGATATAAAAGTTAAAAAAATGTTTGATGATTATTCACATTCGGAATATAAAAAAGTTTTTAATAGTGAAGATGAACATGTACGAACCGAAGGTTCTAGGGCTTCGCCCGCACGAGATGAAAGATATTTATTTAGCGATACTGATGAATTTAACGAAATAGATGAATTTGATGAAACTAAAAAAACCGATGAAGCGGTAACAGATATAAAATATTTATTTAATGAATGGGTACACGGGACATCGGAGATGTCTTCCAGGGCTTCGCCCGTTGAACATAATGGAACCGATGAAACTTTTTATAATGTATTAACAAACTTTTTCAAAATATTTAAGAAATCTTTCAAATGTTATATGAATGTAGAAGTACTTTATACAAAAACTGGACGGGATGGAATTCCTGAAGAAATAATACAAGGACATTTTACAAATTCACAAGAAATTCATAATGTAAATGATATACAACCCATATTTGAACAAATGATACTTAAATTAGAAAATTGTATAATTGAAGCCCAGTTACGTGAATCTGGTTGGAGATTTGTTAAAATACTATCTAAGAAAATAGTAATTGATAAATATAAAAATAATACTGGTGGTAGTTATGTTCCTTTACCTTTCAGTTCACCACAAATAATCAACATAAAAAATGAAGATGATTATTGTTTTCTGTGGAGTATTATAGCACATTTACATCCTGCAAAATATCATAAAGAAAGACTAAGTCATTATAATAAAGAAGAATATATAAAGGAATTTGATCTCTCTGATGGTTTAGATGAATTTCAATATGATTATAATAGGTTAATAAAGTTTCATAAAAAGAATAAAAATTTAATAGAAGTAAATGTTTTTGAATTAAATGTGAAATATGTTTCTATTGGTAATATTACTCCATTTTACTCAGATTCAAAAAAATTTTATTTGAATAATAAAAATTTATGTCAATCAGAAATAGTATATAATGATAGAGGAAATTACATGCATCATAATATTTTTTACCAAGGAAATATAATATGTACTGAAAAATTTGAAATTATAAAAACACTATCACCAATAATGATTAATCATAATAATTATAAAGGACGTAATTATAATTATAATTATGATTCCGATTATTTATCTTTATCTTTAGAATATCAACAAAAATTACAAAATTTAAATGAAAGTTTACAAAAATGTAAAACAGATTATCAACAACTAACAAAAATATTAGTACAAGAATATGGCCATAAATATCAAAATAAGATAGAAACGATTCAAGAATTAAATAAAGACAATAAAGAATTAAATAATGAAGAAAATGAAACCAATCAAAAAATAAATGAATGTTTAAAAAAATGGCAACAACAATATAAAGAACAATATGATAAAGAATATATTTATCAGCTACAAATATTAAATCAAAATTTTCATCGAAATACATTTAATCTTACAAAAGAAATTGATGAAACACATGAAATATATCAAGATAAATTTGAAAAATTAAATCAAACAAAGCAACCAGCACAAGCGAATATATTATATTATCAGGGTCATTTTATATTGTGTAAAGATGTTTCTATATTTACAAAAACTTCAGATAATACAAATTTTCCTTGTCTTCAATGTATGACAAGTTTTAGAACTTTAGAATAAATGAATAGACATTTGGAGAATTGTCAACAAAATGAAGCAGTCAGAAACACATTTCGAAAAGATGATTATTTAGAATATAATAAATGGTATTTTAAAAGTAAAGTACCCTTTACTATTTATTGTGATTTTGAAGCATATAATGTTAATATGACACAAAATCGAACCGAATGCGCTAGGGCTTCGCCCGATTCTGATAATTGTAAATATGAAAAAAGTGCATCTGAACAAAGTAAAGAAAAATATTTATTTGAACAAAAACCATTTTGTTGGGGAATGTACATTCATTCAAAATATCCTGAATTATTTAAATCAGAATATTTTCAATACTCTGGTGAATATAGTTCAGAAATGTTTACAAATAAAGTAGAAGAATTACAAAATTATTTTTCACAATTGCTTGAAACAAATATACCAATGATGCCATTAACAGAAAAAGAAAAATTAAATTTTATTAATGAAACAAAATGTTTTTACTGTGGAAAAGAATTTACAAAAAATTATAAAAATGGCAAATATATTGATAAGCGAAGTGACGGCTCTGCCGACAAAGTAAAAGATCATGATCATCTAAATGGATTATATAGAGGTGCAGCACATAATTCTTGTAATCTTAATGCTAATAAATTTAAATATAACTTTGTTCCTTTATATTTCTACAATGGTTCTAAATATGATTTCCATCTAGTAATGAAAGATTTATTTTCATCTGAAAAATTACAACAACAACAAATAAATGTACTATGTAAAACAGAAGAATATTTTTTCAATGCAATTAGGTTGTATTAGAATTTTAGATGCATTTAGAGTTTTTACTCCTTATTCATTAGATGTTATGGGAAAAACTTTGAAACCTGAACAATATAAAATATTAAATAAATATAATTTAAAACCTTTAAAAGGAATATTTCCGTATGAATATATAACTGGAGGTTTTAATTCTGTGAATAAAATTCTGAAAGAACAAAACTTCCTCCAATAAATAAATTTAAATCAACATTAAAACAATCACAATTATCTGAAGAAGATTATGCAGAAGCTGAAAAAAATTGGAGAGAGTTAAATTGTAGAACAATGTATGATTATACAATGAAATATCTACAGATAGATGCATTAATACTAGCTGATCTTTTCGAAAACTTTCGTGACATGTGTTTAGAATATTATGGAATAGATCCATGTTATTGTTATTCTACACCAGGTTTAACATGGTTAGCAGGATTAAAACATACTGGTGTTCAAGGCGATGGCTCTAGGACAAAGTCCGTTAAACTTAAACATTATAAAGAAAATACATATGATAAATT
The DNA here is from genome assembly GCA_907163375.1 of Prostheceraeus crozeri. Lineage (NCBI taxonomy): Eukaryota > Metazoa > Platyhelminthes > Polycladida > Euryleptidae > Prostheceraeus > Prostheceraeus crozeri. The sequence continues at coordinate 98,168 of CAJQUW010000645.1, read as the reverse complement.
ATTATTTTTTGAATCTGGAATTAGAGGTGGAGTTTCATCAGTTTTAGGTAATCGTTATGTACAGTGTTACAATAAGAAAGTAAATCCTGATGATTATGGTTATTTAAAATTTTAAATCCAGAAGAAAAAGATCAATTTATAAAATTGTTTAATCAAAATATAGAAGGACTTATATCAAATGAAGATAGTCAAGCAGCAGTTGAAAAAATCATTAGAGAAAACTATTTGTTATATTATGATTTTAATAGCTTACATTCTTCTTGCATGATACAAGAATTACCAACAGGTGAAATGTCATGGTGTAATAATCTTGATTATCAAAAAACATATGATGGAAATTATAATCATGGTTATATATATGAAGTTGATTTAGTATATCCTGATGAAATAAAAGATAAAACAAAATATTTTCCTTTCTGTCCCGAAAACAAAATTCCCAATATAGAAGATTTTTCAGATTATCAAAAAACTATAATTCCTAAAAAATACAGACCAACAAAAAAACTTATGTTAACACAAAGTAATAAAGGAAAGTATGTTGTTGAAGGAAGAATGCTAGATTGGTATTTGGATAATGGAATGATTCTTTTAAAAATTCATCGGAAACTAGTGTATAGAAAATCTAGGTGGTTAAAAAATTATATAGAGTTCAATATTGAAAGACGTAAAATAGCTAAAAGAAATAAAGATGATTTTGGAAACGTGTTCTTCAAATTAATGAATAATGCATTTTATGGTAAGACTTTAGAAAATGTGCGTAATAGACAAAATATTGAAATAGTTTATGATAAAGATAGGTTTCAAAATTTAACAAGGAAACCTACATATAAAAGAATTACTAGATTTAGTGATGAACTATGTGCTGTACATTTACGTCGAATTAGCGTAAAACATGATAAGTTTAATTTTATTGGATTCACTATATTAGAATTAGCTAAACTATTTATGTATAGATTTATATATGATTATTTAGCACCTGCTTATGGCAAAAACTATAAATTACACTTTACAGATACCGATTCTGTTTTCTTAGAATTAACAATACCGTATAATTCTTCACTTGATGAAGAAATAAATAAAATAAAAGATATCATTCATCCTTCTGATTTATGTAAAGTAAAAGATGAATTAGAAGGAAATGAAGATTTCATAACAGAAGCTATATTTTTAAAATTTAAATGTTATTGTTATAACACAACTAATAATATTAAAACACATAAAACATTAAAAGGAATTTCAAAGGCATCAGTGGTTAATTAAATAACATTTCAAGATTATAAAAATGTATTATTTAATAATGAAATAAAAACAGCATGTAATTATAGACTTAATTCAAAGAAACATAAAATGTATTTAAAAGAAGAGCATAAATTAGCATTAGATCCATTTGATGATAAAAGAAAAATTTTACCTGATGGAATAACTACTTCACCTTTTTAATTTTCTAATTTCTAAGATAGACAAATTTGATATATACATAAAATAAAAAAATATTATTACACTATATTTGTATATTTTTATCACTCCGCGAAAATATTTTCTATAACTCTATCATGAATTTTTTGTTAATATTAATTGTGATAAATCCATAATCTTTTGACCAAGCATTGTTACACGATTGTTTAAATTCATCTTTATTTCTTACGCATAAATCTCTTAACAAATCACTTAAGTTTCTTGCATTTATTTCAAATAGTATAAATATATTTGCATTCTTTCTAATAACACTTCCGTCTAATGAATACATACTTTGTGTCAAATAAAAAACACTACAGTTATTATGTCTACCTCTTGTGAAATAATTTCTCTGAACTGACTGATTTCTGTCATTAACACAATCATCAAAAATTACACAATGTTTCATTGTTTTATCTAGTTTACTAGGATCTTGCATATTACCACTATCATCTATTAATTGTATCTTTATATGCTTATTTTTATTGGATTCAACTAACTGATTATTTTTTGCTGCTTCTTCACACCACGAATTTATTTCTTCTTCATATTCAGATTTTTCATATTCTTTGAATAATGAAGCAATTGCTGTTTTTGTAAGATTATTTTCAAATCCATATTTTAAAAATTAATAGACGGGTTGTTCTGCTGTTGTTGTATAAATTATAAGATTGTTATAATCCAAAAAATTTGGAGTCGTTAAAATTTTAAATAATAGATATGTTTTTCCACATCCTGATCTTCCACAAATAACTGACAAAACTTTATTAGATAAATTTGGATGATGATTAAATTTAAGTTTTTTTTTATTTAATGGTAGTACTTCACTCATTTTTAATAAAAAAATTTATTTTTATTTTTTGTTTCTAAAGAAGAAGAATAAGAATAATAATAAGAAGAAGAAGAAAATTAAACTTCTCTAGATTCGCGTGGGAGTCTATACCTCTCGAACGGGAGTTTATACCTCCCGAACGGGAGTTTATACCTCCCGAACGGGAGTTTATACCTCCCGAACCAAAAGATCTATCATAATCTCTTCACCTCCAAAATTTATTTCTTGTCCTTTCTCATCAGTGATTTTTATATTAATGTTGTTAATAGTTTTTCTTGTGATAGGGAAATATATTAATATTTGTGGAATTACATTTAATCTATAACCAATGGGTACAGTAAAAGCTGGAAAACTGAATATTAAATTTGACAATTTGCCATTTATATATCCTCCTTCAATAATGTCACAATGTACAACAATTGAATTTATTTCAGTTATTTTTGGAATCTTCTCACCTAAATGATAACCTTGACTATAGGTTTGTTTATTAAATCCTAATAGCTTTGACAATGATCTATCATGATTAAAATCAACTTGATGATTTTCGTCTAAAGTAAGAGAAAATTTATTAACTGCCGGTTCAACTGCAAAATGTAATTGTTTCTTATCTTTAAATGGTATACCTAAATATCTCTTAATTTCATTTGATATTGATTCAACTTCGTAAGAACCAGGATGAAAAGTTAGTATTTTCCATGTTTTGCCTTTATCAGTAGAATATCTAAATTGATCATTCACATCTTTGATAACGTTTTGAATAGTGTTAAATGTGGAAAAACTAGTTAATGCAATTTGATAATTTTTATTTTGTTCCAAATGTAGAATGGGTTCTAAATTACAAGTGTGTGATGAAGTAGTTGTTATAATTTTTTACGTCGTACTAAATTTTGATGAACCCAAAATCTCTGTCAAATTTTCTAAATGATTATTAATTTTGTCTAAATCTGCTGAACAAATTTTTTAGTTAAAATTTTGAGTAAATATCTTTTATCAAATATTTTTTTTATAAAAAATTAAAAACAACAACATATTTCAGCTACGGGCGAAGCCCTGGAAGACATCTCCGATGTCCCGTTATACTTTTATAATCCTCTTCATTTAGAATCTTCTTTTCTAACAGTCTTTTCAATATAGCATGAATTTCATTGAAACCAGAATTATGTCCTTCTTTTATTGCAGATATTAAAATATTTAATCCATTTAGTAATTCTTGTGGATCATCTGGTAAGAATACAGTTGTTTCAGTTTTAAAACCTTTTCCTACTTTAACACCCGTTGATGATAAATTTTCTAATTCTCTATAACGTTTAAGAGTTTTTCCAGCTTTAACTCTACCTAACATAGCATTATATTTTATGAGATCATCTACAGCATAATTATTCAAATCTGCTACTCTTAAAAGATCAACAAAGTTTCTATCCAAAATAAAAGGAGATTTATCTGGTGAAAAAATTAAACCTCGAAAAGGTTGTGGAAATATTTGTTTTTGTCCGAGATAAAATCAAGGTATTGTTTTTCCATCTATAAATGAAATAGAATGTTCAAATTGCATAGATTTTGGTAATTTCTTATTAATGTTTGATTCTAGTAATCCATAGTCATCTAATATAGTTTTGTGATCTGGATCTGTTATATCAATTTGTTTATCATTATTTGCAAGTTCTTTTTCAAGAGTTTTAAATGGTTTCATAGTCTTCTCAAAATCAGTTTTCACTTGCTCGGTTTGCTGCATTTTTTCAAACATATCAGATTGAATACCAGCTTTTATCATTCTATGTTGAAGATGATTTTCTTTCATAATATTTGTTTGTTTTATTAACTCTTCTAATTGTTTTATTCGTTTAAAATTATCAGCTTTAATTTTATCCATTTTTAAAATATAATATTTGAATTTTGTGGTAACATTGGAATACAACAAAAACATTTTACTGAACAAATTATTTTTTTATTGCTCTGTCGTCTGATATCTTTTCGTCTAAAGTTTTGTTTAATAAAGTTTTTAGTTCTTCTAAAAAAATTTTATCATTTTCTTCATTAGAATTTTTACCAACCTGTTTATTCTTGTCATGATTTTTTTCTGACTGTAATTGAAATGATATTTGATTTACTTCATTGGCTCTTTGATCAAATTGTTCAATCTCATCTAACGTAATAACATTATCATCACATACTCTTTGAAAGTAGTAATGTAGTTTATCATAGACTTCTTTAATATGTAAATGCTTAGTTTTTAATGATTTTCGTTTCTTAGTTATTAAAGATTTATCTAACATTGTAACAAGTGAAGTTGCAAAAACACCCGTACCTGTTAAAGCTGTAGCAACTACTGGAATTAATAAAACACCTGAAGATATAACAATTGTTAGAGCACCTAAATTTATTGTTAAGAATATGCCAATTCCTTGTGTTACATTCTTAACATTAGTCCATCTTTTTCTTAATTTATTATAATGTTCTAGTCTAAGTAATAATTGAGATTCCTTATCTTTCATATACCTAACTCTATCTTTGTGTTTTTCTTTGTTCTTTTTTTCAATGTCCATTAAAGTAGAACTACGTTCATATGATAACGAAGGATATATTCTTGAGGTTTCTTCCATTTTCGTCCCCGTTGAGGTTTCTTCCACTTTTGTTTCATCCATTTTTAAAGAAATATTTTGAATAAATCTTTTGATTACAATCTTCTGAAATTCTATTTAAATCGAAATTAGTAGTTGTTTGTTTGCCGTATATTTTCTAAGAACTCAGTCAGACCAAAAGCTCTGGGAGATAACTCAGTCAGATTTTCGCCATTCATTTTTATCAAAGGAATTGTTTGCCAGTATGAATCGTAGATAAGCAATTGAATTTTTTGTATACTCCAGTATACCTCTACTGCCCAATACCGATGCAATCGTACATGTTATGAGGATAAAAAAACTACTCTTTATTCCACGAAAAATATCCTTTTTGGGAAGACATTCATCTTAATGCACATTTTAATTAGTTTCTGCAGAAGAAGTCGCTAATCTTAGTTGGTTTCGCTTGACTTGCTTTGACGTTTAACATTGAAGTGGTAGCAGCTGCGGCTTGTGGCAGACAATAGCGCCATATGCGGGTATGCCTTAGTCGCTTCGCTGGGGCAAAGGTCATAAAGATTCTCTCTCTCTCAGAAACAGCTGCTGCCATTATTCCACGTATTACAATTTTAGTCTTACTGCATGCATTCATTCTGTGAGCGTTCTACGAGACTGTGACTGTTTACAATTTATCCGAGACCTAAACATCGAAGCTGTGTCAAAAATGAGTGCTTCTATTCATCGCGAATTCCTCAAATTTTGTGATCAAGTACTTCCACTCATCAAAGATGAGAAGAAAGATTTTTTCAAAACTCTTATTGTAAATCATGAATTCTATTTTCAAAAGAAGATAAAACCAGAAAAAGAAGACAAGAAAAATGAGATTTTTTCTGAAATAAGAAACCCATTTTCATCAGGACAACTAATCCAACGACAGCTCGACGTGAGTGCACAGGCGACATGCACTATCCAAAACTGTGTTACAACCCTACATTCTCTAATTTATCAAGAAAAAGTACACAATAATTCTTCCTTATCAATTGCTATTTGCCAAGGATTTGTGTTATCTAAATTAAAATCAATGCAACATTTGTCAATGGTAGCCTTTACTCAAAAGTTGGAGAGTGAATATAACATTAAATTCTCAAGAAGGTATGTAACGTTTTTGATAAAATTATATCGCCTTTCTCAAGCTAACACAAAACTTCAAACATGTACTTTAAGTATATTCTTTGTTTTCAAAAACTTTAAGTATTTTGAAGATTATTTTGAATTTGAAAAAGAGGAACAGTTGCTTCAAATTAGCTCAGGGATATTTTCTTCCCAAGAATCCAATCAGACATCTGATATGTCAACTGGACTATCGCAGCAATTAGAGACACAACATATACAGGAGCGCCAAACACAAAATGAGTAGTATGTATTGACAATCATTTTATGTAACAGAATAGAAAAATGGGAATGCTATTCGCAGCTTATAAATGAAACAGTGGTTGCTTTTTCTTATATTGTAAGACTTTGCTATATTATGTGAGTAGCATGCATTAACATTTTATTTTGTGAGACGGAATAAGAGAATGGGAATGAGCATTCGCAGCTTATAAATGTAACATTCTTTATTTTTTCTTATACTGTGTGACTTCTAGCATATTATTTGACGTAGTGTCGTGTATTGTCAATCATTTTATGTAACAATAGAAAAATGGGAATGCCATTCCCAGTTTATGAATGTAACATTTTTCTAGTTGTCATATATTTACTTTGTAATCTAAACTACTTGCACATATATGTGAATAAAAATATTTTCTAAAGATGGAAATGTGTTTTCATTTTGCATTAACCGCTACCTGTTAAAGAAATATTATTAGACACATGATATATTTTAAAAACCTGAAAAATTGATTTAAAAGACGTTTTTAAAAATACTAACTTTTATGATTTTCGGTGTCCTTGAACGGTCATGATATTCAAGGTAAAAATTGTAATTCTCAAATTTTGAGATTCTTAACTTTTATGATTTTCGGTGTCCTTGAACGGTCATGATTTTAAGGGCGGGTGAAAAATTGTAATTCTCAAATTTGAGATTTTGAAAAATTTGAAAAATTGGGTATTTTTAAAAACGGTTTTTTTCTTCATAACCTGAGAAAATGACCAAAATTCATGAATTTAGTCGTTTTTAAAAATACTATTTTTTCAAAAAATGATACTTTTTAAATGGACTAAATTTATGAATTTAGGTCTTAAAAACCTGAAAAAGGGACAAAATTCATGAATTTATGTCGTTTTTAAAGATATTATTTTTTGAATTTTATGGTGTCCTGGAACGGTCTAAATTCATGAATTTAGGTCTTAAAAACCTGAAATAATGACATAAATTGATAAATTTAGTCGTTTTTAAAAGTGCAAAAAAATTGAAAAATGGGGTGTCCTGGAACGGTCTTTTGCCCATTACTTTGGTTATGGATGGTGCGGGGAAGCTGATTATAGAATTGTACCGTGCGAACAAACGTGCATTTCGAGCGACTGTGCACATTATAGGCTCATGTAATAGACTAGCAGGCCTGCTTTAGCGCGTCTTCTGTGAGAGGAAATGATAGGTTTGAGTACGCACTCTGCTTCTGCCAAAATAACAACTGAAATAATAGACCTTTGAGGCTACATCACTTAGTGACGGAAAGCGGCTGCATCTCACTAGCGAGTTTATTACCCACACAGTTCTTAACAGGCAGACCACTAGGTGACATGCCACGCGTAATTCACGCGTAATTACGGAACACCCCAAACATCCGTGGTTAAAGACATTCTATTCTTCTACCCGCGTACATACGCGCTGCACTAAGAGTCAGAAATCACTTGATCTGATGCTGTTGAAACATGGGGAATGTTTATGAATACGCGCGGGCGAGCGTTTATAGTTTGCGCGTCGTCTACGGTTGTCTGCGTTGCCGCTTGAACCACGGATGAACCGCTAAGTATATTCTGTCTTCCCTGAGCATGAAATTGAGGTTCTATCACATTGTTCAGCCTCTGATACATGCAGACACATGAGACGCAAGTCTTTATAAAAGGACTGCCAACTATACTAAATTATATAACAGATGTTGCAGCAATGCCCCGCATAGCCACTGATGTTTAGGGTCATGTGTAATTACGCGTAGTTTACGCGTGAATTACGCGTAATTGAGCGTGGCATGTCACCTAGTGGCGTCAGACAACGTCAAAAGGCCAACCTGGTCAAGACGATCATTGATAAAAAAACAATTTTTGCCAAAGAAGCAGTTTTTCATGCTTGTGATAGATCATTTTCATATCCAAGGTAATGATGGAGAAGATCATATCCTGCTAAATATCAATTCATTCTATTCACAACATTATTGATGTGCTTTGCAACACGGGAACCTATAACACGCAAATCTAACAGCTAAGGCATCGTGACGATGCCTCACTTTGAGCCTCGGACCTCCAATTCCTATTCCTGATGACCAATGAATGCCTTGAGTTGTCGTATCAAACGTGCGTCGTTGAAGTCCTGGTAAACTTAGACGATGCTATATGAATTAGACTAGTCCAGTTCTTTGACAACGATAATAAATGACAAGTCCACGTCGATGATATTTAGAAGCCTATTCTTTGACCAGTCAGGAAGCGTGAAATTGAAATTTGCTGTCAAATTGATGGTTGCAACAACTAAAATGATGTTTTGAAAACGTAACAATGGCCGTGTGATACTCGAAACATTTTAGGTACATGTAAAGAGAATTAAGGCAATTTTTTTTCTTGCAGTGTTCAAAATTTTCCCAAAGCGGAAAATTTTGAGAAACCAATCACTGACATATACTATCGGCAAGTAACATACAACGGTAGGGCCAATAATTCTGAGCTTACAACGATAACAGAAAAGTGAGATGACCAGAAAATGGCGCCTGTAGAGCCAATAGGCCATGGATTTTTTCATTAGATTTAAGTGATTTTGCCAATCCTCAGCCGGTATAGCAATCGTAAGGCTGCTGTAGGTACGTACATCGCAATGCCTTTCATTTTACTACAATGATCGTTTTTAACATGAGCAGTGAACGCTACATTGGTCGAAGACTATGACTAAGCTCAGCGAGCTAGGAAACGTGTAGCTGTTTTAAATGGCTTACTGTAGCATTTATTGATGCTTTTTAATATTTTGGGTGGTTCGCAGTGTTTGAAGCTAGTTTGTAGTATAAGAGCATCAACTCTGAATTTTAATAAGGTCAAGGCATTGATCTTATATCAATTTTTGAATTAAATTCTTAATTCAAGCAAATAATTTTATAGTGATAAAATGAGTGCAGGTTTAATTCCCAGTTTTGGACCTTGTTCGGCAAAGTTGTGACTAGTTCTCATTTTGGTGGTTACCGTAAAATCATGCAACGTTAATGTGTCACGTCGTAAAATAGTGAAACAAGAATTAAGAATTCCGTTTGAACTACCCAGTTTTCATTGCTGATAAAAGCCATATAAGAAGGATGGCTCTATATTAGCCCTTTGATATGGAGGATACATGTGATCCTAATCTACAGTTTAATGCATGTGCATCATAACAAGCAAATCTAACTACCTAAAAAGTAGGTACCGGTAGCTGTAATAATCGGTTTTATAAGCCCCTACACGAAGAAGACCAATAAATCCTGCATAACCGAAGTTTTTCGACCATCGACTTGGGTCTTGTGTTTTCAACCGCTGTTTGTGGAATGCTTTGACAGACATGTACATCCATGTACTTTGTCTGAGAATCTGATTCAACGAGTAACTGGAAGAAATAGAAAAATATTGACAATCTATATGACAGCTACCTGCTTGCCAGCCTCCGTGACTAATTGCAAGAGCCAGCTAATCAGACAGACCTATCCTACCTATGATGTGCAAGAGCACCAAGAAGATTGGTTCACACGCCGGGAATCGAACCCGGGTCGCCTGGGTGAAAGCTAGGAAGCCTACCGCTAGTCCATATGGGAGACTTCACTGTAAGTTGATGGATGATATGGGACAATGAAAGGAATAATTTCAACACTATTGGCTTTTTGTTTATTTCGAAAATTATTCCTTTAATTGTCCCATATCATCCATCAAATGACATTGAAATGAGATCAGTTTTTTATATACACAAGCACTTTCTAGATGATAACAACCTCAAGGTAGAACTTTGGTGGAAACCGCCATCTAAGATGAAACAATTTCTAGTTACTTCAAAATTATATGATGTCCCACGAAATTTAGCTGCTAGACAGACCGGAAGCGTTACACCTTGTAGCTCAGTGCGCTGTAAAGCATGCAAAATGATCTCGAATGTAGCAACAATAATATCACCAGTCACAGGTCTTCCTTACACCATCAAAGCAACTAACATTTTATACGGTGCTCTTCAATTTGAAAATTGCTCTTTTTATATATTGGGGAAACCGGGAGAGAATAACTGGACATCGCTTTGAAATCAGACATAATGATGAAAGTAAAGTAGTTTCACTTCAGGTAAATTCGTTACATTGTGCACACTATCAGCAGTTCTGCTGCCTATTCAAGATACTATCAGCAATCGATATTACCATCACTTTATCACATATTTGTCATGCTATTTCACAGTAAAAAAATTGGCTTCAGTTATTTATTCGGTTAGCCGCTATTCATATTTTTGGACCGTGTTCGCTCATTACAAATTTCGGAACTCAGTTTCGTCATCTCTTATTAAAGCTCAAAACTCTGCTCTGTTCATTTAAGTACTTGATTTGTTCTACCATAGAACTCTTTCTGATAATAAATAGACCATGTACATACAGATTGTTTAGGGGATACGTGATTGATTGCACTTGTAGCTTCTTTGTTTTTACGTTCGCTCGTTACTGCTTAATACTACGATTATTCTTCTAATGATCAGAATATGAAAGCAATCACATAAGAAATGATAAAGAATAATACATTGATAAAAATAATGACAACTGCTGTTCAAACTGAACAAAGAAAGCAAAGCAAATCACTCTGGTTTGCTAGTACCAAACAGGCAGGCCTACTAATGCTTAATGAATCTTGCAGTTCTATTTTTCTGCGAAATCAGTTTGAATGATTAATAACCCTGCAACCTCAGAACCGACCAGAGATTTCGATTGCTTGTATACTTTTGATTGATTCTTTTTTTCAATTGAGTCGCACAAAGGACTCTCTTTCAAGAACAACAATGCCATAGGCTACCAACTAAAGTTTCAATCTTAGTTTTGCTTAGTCCGATGACGGTGGACTGCCACTTACTGTATGTTACTGGTGCATCAGAGTCCAGAACTGTGATTGAATTGCAGAAATTATCAATAGCTTTTGAACACACTCTTAACAAGCAAACTGTTTGCATTCAGCGTGATCGAAAAGGAAATTTCTTTCCTACTACATGTACTTGTTGTTATACGAATGCATTCCAACAGCAGCATCAGATTTCGACAGACTCTAACAAAATAAAATTTTCGTGTATCTTGCACTGACAAACAGAAAATCAAACAGTCTCATTTCAGCAAATTTGAATTTAGAAATTTCAATTTAAAGATTTTCAGCAGTAAAAATACTGTAGGCCTCACACAGTGTGTAATATGACGCTTTTGAAACTTGGTCTTTTGTCTCTTAGAACGCACAATATCAACACGCAATCCAGGGCTCAGACGGCTTTTCCATCACTTCGTCTGGAAGTTGTCTTCCGTTGGAAGAAGGTGCGTCGTCAGATTTGGATGTACCATCAAAAGAGGTTGCGAGCTCTTCTATCACTACTCGTCGCTTCATTGGTGAAGTGGGCAAGACTCTTCGCACTTTGTGAACTACTTTCATTTTCGAAGACGAAGACGGATAACTGTCTAGACTCTACACTGATTGATCTAAACTGATGTTCGCTTGCCCCTTTTTCTCCCTGAAGTTTCGGACATGAATTCTGGTTTGATGTTTCATTGCTTCATGTGTCTCTTTATTGGTTTTGACTTTCTTTTCATATATAGCATATCTTTTGGTTCTCTTTTTCTCAGTGTGATTGATCAGTTTTTCTGTTTTCTCTGTACCGTTTTCCTCGTTCAGAGGCGATGGCATGTTGGATCGGAGTCAGCGTATTTTGCATAAACGACCAACTTGTGCAATCTCAAATCAACTGAAATAGTATTGTGTTAGCTAAAGTAGGCAGCAGATATCAAGCATTCTTCACATTCGTCCGACTCCAAGGTGTCTCTTCAGCAACCCGTACCGGCGTCCTTCAGTGACAGACGTAAGCAACGGAAATCTCTATTGTGCACAACAACTATGATCAAGAGTCAAGACTTCGGGAGCCATTTTCGTCTCTTAAAACGAAATGAATAAGGGATTAAGGCAGATATGTAACGAGCGAACGTTCGCTCGTTACACACTTTGACCTGAGATTACTTTATGAAGCAAAACTTCCAAATAATCTATACTAAACTAAAATAACATTGAAACAGTAAATGAGGAAAATATGAAGTTTCATAAAATCCGATCATTAGTTTAGCCGCTACTTTAAAAAATAGTACTTTTTCGTTCGCTCGTTACAGACGAGAAATAAGTGTTTTGAAGCACCCTGTAACCAAGGTAAAAATTTGATGTGACATTTACTGACCACGTTCTATATGTCCATGATCCCCTATATTATGTAGTGAATTTGATTAGATTCCAATCACAATTTTGGCATGTAGCAGTCAACTACAAATTTAACATTTTTCATAAAAAATGATTTTTTAAATAAAAAAATCAAATTGTCATAAAATCACAATGATACCAGCAATCGAGCCAAAATAAAACGAATTAAATAATAATAGAGCATGTACAACAACATTTTATAAGCGGAATTGTCTGATTCTAAGTTTGAAAATTCTACTTGGAGTTCCAATTTTTCTTGGAATTTACCTTCATTGTTTAGAACATGGTCATCAAGAACATAACTTGAATGTCTCCATATTGGATAGAATCGAAGGAAACAAAATGAACGAAAAAAACAAGAAATGAAATTCATAAGTCAATTGATGACCGACTATCCTTTTGGTTTGAATATGCAGCAGGTCAGCGGTCACCTATATTTGACCGTTATATTGTCGTATATTCAGAAAGCAAAAACGCCTGTGTGCAGGCATTTCTACCTGTTTGACTCATCGCATTTCTTAGAGACAAGCACTATACTTGGAAATTTATCTGTCAACTCATATTGCATATCGTGGTTTCCTGACTTTCGATACGAAAATCACCACATCGGTTTGATTTTTGGCATACAGACATCCAGTTATTGCTACAAAAGAATTGCCTAATAAAAATTAATTGTGTATACTTGATCCTGAAAAACGTAAACTTTGTGGATATATAGAGGAAAATCAGGTAATATCGACAGTTAAGTCTCTCTTCCAAAATTATGCTTTAGAATTTCAGGAGCAGATTCATGCGTGCAGCAAATTGTCCCGACATGTAGCTAACTCTCACGTACAACAGAAGCTTGGTGGAACGCTTCTGATTGCCTCATCCTGAGATATTGAAGCGTGAAGTTAGTCGCTGAATCGTACAATATGTTGCTCCGATCAGTACAATTCTGTCAGCTCCTTCACTTTCACACGTCATCTGACAGCTAAGTGCTTGGTTATTCCCACAGAGCATAGGGGGATGTACATAGTTTCGCTGATTGGTAATGACACCGTCAAATTCTTTAGTTGTTTTAAGTTATATTGTCGCATGAAGTCGATGCAGAAATGTCGGGTAATATCGACACTACTGTTGATAGGTACCCAACAGCAATTTTTCAACAAGATACTGACTAAGTAACCAATATTTTATCATTATTGCTTACCTTCTCATTGAAGATAAACATTGTTTGCCTCATTGTTGGAAACATTGTTAAAGGTCTCATTGTTTGCCTTCTCAAGATTTTTTCAGGACTCTCACGGTTACATTTCTCGGTTTTAATATGAAGCAAGATATCCAAGAAATCTGTTCTTTCCGTACTCAAATACATTTATCCATCGATTTAATTTCTGAATTTAGGTGAAAAGTGAGGGGTAATGTTAGGGGTAATGAGGGGTAGCCTGCAATGATATTCGCACAATATCGACTTATTGCAGGGCGACATCGACAGTTCCCTAAAGAAGCGTCAATTAAACTAATTGAAATAAACTAAAGACATTATATTTCATGTGAAGCGAAATTTTTCACATCTGTTGTCTCCCGATTGTCTGAAAATAACTACGAAACTTCATCTCTCTCGGCTTCGTTACCCGCTTGCGTTGCATTCATGAAAAATGTGTGGAATTCCTTTTCGTCTTTGAGGAGGATGGATTCGCCATCTAGACTGCTTCAGCTTTTGAAATTTCGTCATAAGAAAAATATCCGCTCCCTTCATAAGCCAAATTGTATATTGTTATGATGCCGACAGCACCCAACGTTTCTGCCGGCACGGCCGTAAATATATACATGTACAAGTTTGAACCAATAAGATGAGTGATCGCTCAGTTTGGTTCGTGGTTCCGTTCAGCTTCGATTTTAACTTATCGATGCGATTAGCCTCTGAGATACGGGTTTTCACATGATTGTCATGCTTATCAATAAGTTCTATTGAGAAATCGCTAATATTCACACTAACGTCATTATGTTTAATAGAGGCATGAACAGATAACGCACTTTGGGAGTCTTTAAGTTTAAGGCTTCTATTGTGTTCTTGAAAGCGAATATTGAGAGGTCCATTGATAGAACGAATGTAAGTGTCACCACAGATGATACGCAAAGGAATCGATATCTGTCATTGCAATTGTAGTAAGTTGGAAGAGATTTGCACAGACGTCGCAGGAACAGTCGCAGTCAAATTTACTATTATTCAAGTAATTGGCTAGACATTTCCCAAATTTATTGGTTATTTTGATGGGTATATCGTATTTCTTAGCGGTGCTGGTCAAGCGTCTGGAACATTTATCGCTAACAGAGTCCAAGGCTACATGACTATTTATTTTTTGTCCAAGTTCTGTGATATTTTGTTTCTTCTCTTTATAAATGTCAAAGTCTCTCTGACTGTGTCCATTATTTTTTAGTCTGTTGGTAAGTATCGGAGCACACTCATACAGATCCTCATCGGAGCATCTATCTTTGACATACTGAAAGCTGCTACGCACAAAATTAGATTGAATATGGGAGGGCATCCAGCTTTTATTGTCCAGAGTAATGCCTGAGTGGAATTCTTTACTATGCCATCTGTAGTGATCTTTATAGTTGGATACATAAATGGAGAGGTCGAAAAAAATTAGAGTATCGTTGTCAGGGATATCCACAGTGAACTCAATAGCGCTATTAACCGAATTAAAGGCTCTGCTGAGGATAGTCAGTGTCGGATTTGCAAAAAGGGTCAATAATTATGTTCGTTCATTCAATTCATTGTCCGTGCATGCATCCCCACCTACCCTTGACAAAGGTCGTGCCGACTGAAACGTCGGGTGCTGTATAACAATATGCAATTGGGCTTATAAAGGGAGAGGATATTTCTCTTATGACGATTCTAAACAATCTCCCGCACAATGCTATTAACTATGAAATTTCAACTTATCAGACAATCAAAGAAACAACAAAAGTGCACAATTTCGCTTCATGTAGTATACAATATCTTTAGTCTGCTAAACCTGGAAAATTTTGACGCTTCTTTTTGGGACTATCGATATTACCGGACAAAGTGCCGATATTATACGAATATCATCACAGCTTACACACCTTGCTTTTCACCCAAAATCATAAATTAAATCGATAAACTAATAAATTCGAGTAAGAGGAAATTACGTGGATATCACAATTTATATCAAAGCCAAGACACACAGGCGTGAGAGCCTGAAATCCATTTTACCCCTCTGTTGATGATACACGACTTTGCCCTAAAAGATATAAAAGTGCAGATGTAGAATTAATTTCTATGCTGTTTACCTGTTTTTTTGTAAAAATCATTAAATGAATAGCTACGTCTGCAAGAAATATCTCCAGATGTCTTAATTTTAGCAAAATGTCCACTCGCAACAATTTTCATCTATAAGATAGAAGTCAACGACCTACAGTGACTGCAAATTATATTCATATTTTGTTCATGCATGCGCCGAATTACATCGGCATGGCAAAAAGTCACCCTTCCTTCATTCATTTTTGCACAATGATCAAAACATCCAATTCACGACATTTTTGTGTGTTCCATTTAAGAAGGTGTGATTTTAAGAGAAAATAATTTCTAAAGTGCTCCTTCAATCTGTCTGAAATTTTCAACAAATGAAATTGAGTGCATTTCAATTTAGAACTATTTTCTTTTTATTGAAAAGTATAAAGAATGACAATCATTTGAAAACATTAGAACACTGCATGTATAGGCATCTTTGCGGTCAAATCATCATTAGGAGCATGGCAAAGATGTAAGATGCAGTTGCACGTAGAATAGGTACAAACTGCTTTAGGATACAGGACGCAACTGATACCATGTGCTTTAGGGACTTACAATTTATCACGGTGACCGTTGATTATGCGCTATAACCAAACAATTTTTTTCTTAGTAACCTGGCAAAGTTTGAAGGGCAAGTATAGTGGACAAGGATAAGGAAGAATTATGATTTAATAACTTGTCGCAAAATCAGTTAGACGAGAACTGGGAATCAAATTTGATAAATTACTGCAACTTACTGGTTATGTATTGCCATTAATTTCGGTGGGCTACTTAAAAATCACGCGAAATGAACGCGGAGGCCATTATTAAAGAAAATAACAACCTTAAAATAGAGCCCATTGTGATGTCGATATCACATGCTATAAATTTGCACGTATGTCTATTGTCCATATCCTTTCTAGTCAACAACTCGATTTCTTGGGATTATTCTGTTTAAACTTTCATATTCACTGATTTAGCAAACCGTGTAGAGAATGTGATAGCTGCTTCACTGATCTTTAAAAATGAGTAAGACATCAGGCGCGTGCTGTCAACAGGTACCGTCATCAAGTGATAGGATCGGCATTAAACCATACTGCTAAAAGAAATAGGTACTTCTATCAATTGCAAAAATATTAATAAAGAATATATGCTTTAATGAATTAGTAATTTATACAAGCTACTTATTGATAAATTGAATGTAAAAATGCAAACAGGAAGTGCGGTCATAATTCTGCATATGCGAATCAATGAACATCTTACTCACCATCATTCCTGTTTATAAACACCTCCAATTGTGTAAACCCATTCCGTACCATCCATAGAAATAATAGGTTCAGAACACTGAAATTTTGGTCAGCAGCTAGATAGTATCCTATTAGAGCATATACGAAGCAATTTTGAATTTGGACTCATGTGTTATGAGTTGGAGGGCGGTACTTTAAAGTCCCAATAGATTCCCGGGCTCCGTTCGTTTCGTGCTTCTCAAATATTTTAATGATCAAAATCCATTGATTATTATTTGACACTGATTAATATAGTTCACACATTTACAAGCAAACAATCCGGTATTCAAATTTGTCCCTATTGAGAACGATAAAAAGATATAGGCCCATTGATTTGAATCACAGCGTCTGAATGAGGTTTTGGATTAAAAAAATATATCATCGCCGAAACCAATTTTTTTGAGTTTAGTTACCCTCTAGGAATGGGAAATGAGCAAAAAGAAAATCTTTTAAAGTACAGATTTTTATTTACGGCCTATTTTCAGAATGGCAGCCATTTTTTTGTAAAAATCGTATATCTGATGCACTTATTAGGGCTTAAGGCATGCTACGTCTTTGCTGGGGTAGTTCAACAGATTGTCAATGTTGGATATCTTTTGGCGCTTTGCTGGACAAGATTCTCTTGAATGAGAACATCCTCGATAAAGTTTCGAGAAGCAAAGACCACATACCTTGAAACTCGATCCTGCTGCAATGGATTCCTTGTTCGATGGACGACCAGGAGATTTCTTCATCCTTAAGGCGTCCTGTTTGTCAACTCGAGCAACACAACATATTCGGCAAGAACACGTAGATGATGAACGAAGGATAATCGGCCGACGAGGATCATAATCAGTAAATCAGGCAATCAAACCGCGCAAACGCGTTTTCTATTTTAATTGTGACTTCTGTCAACGGCGTCTATCGCAGTTTCATCACCTGCCGCAGCCATCTTACTGGTGTACTAATGAATTTCGACACTTCACGTCTGATTTAAGCTTGGATGTTTCAAAAATCAACTCATGGCTCTCAGTACCCATTGAATACATTGCAACATGAACAACATGCTGCGTCATATGTACTATAGAAATGTGCAAGCTAATATTTGAATTTATGCGAATGTCTATTTTGTTAGAACATAGAAAACTACTCAACTCTGAACACGAGCTTTGTACAGTGTATTTCAGTAAAATTTGTGACTTTTTGTTTTGTCTTATAGAGATAAATTCACCTTCAAATGAAAGTAGCAAATAAAACATATTTTAATCGACATTATATTCCGAAGTTAAGAAATACTGTTCAAGACACGACATACTACTGATAAACAGTAGTTCAACTGCATGGTACCCTTTTATGATTTTAACTATTGCATGAATTACTCTTCTGTGATCAGAAAATGCTAATTCATGTGACGTAGCATGCCTTAAGCCCTAATAAGTGCATCAGATATACGATTTTTACAAAAAAATGGCTGCCATTCTGAAAATAGGCCGTAAATAAAAATCTGTACTTTAAAAGATTTTCTTTTTGCTCATTTCCCATTCCTAGAGGGTCACTAAACTCAAAAAAATTGGTTTCGGCGATGATATATATTTTTAATCCAAAACATCATTCAGACGCACCGCACCGTGTAAGACGTCATTCAAATTCAAATTCGCCTAACATTGAGGACGATGAAGATAATTATACTGATTTGCTTCAAAAGTTCACATACAAAGACGTTCAAATTCAAATTTGTCTCACATTGAGGACGATCTGCCGCTGTGATCTCAAAATTCTTAAGGGATAGTGAGTGAGCGGGTGCAAAATGAACCCTACGGCATTTTGAACTATTGCTGTAGCTAAAATACTGCTACAATAAAGCCATCATTATATGACTTTTCCTAACTTTTGCATACCTAAATCATGAAATACATCAACTTTTATCCATGTCAAGAAATCGATTTCCAGATAATTGTAAACTAGTGGGTGCTTGAGGTCGCCCAATATGCCGAAATAACTAATTCACTAGCTTTGCCAAAAATGTAACTGGAGAGAGCAAAAGAATGCAAATTATCGCTCTTTTGGCAATTTTCATAGTTGCTAACATACAGAAGTAGGCCCATTGACTTGGCTCTGGAATTACCTAAGTAGGCCTAGGCCTACATGTGGTCTGCATGTCTTTCCCGATTTTTGCTCCTAAACCAGCTAGAATAATTCATATACGGAGGCAGATTTTTGCTCGTGATCCCTGCAGATGAACATTTTCATGCGAGTACGTTCATGTTGAAGAATAAAATTAGAACTGAGAACTTCAACAACTGGGCCCTATATGGTAGGCCCATATTCACAGTTGCATGAGGGCGTTTTCAAACCAAACCATTTGACCACGCGTACGTGCTCATTAAAAGACAACTGTTATCTTTGGAGCAGATGAGTGATCATCATGACACTCACAGAGCTTGAAATCGAGGGACCATAGTGCGATATAGCACAACTCGAGTGAGCGGTTTATTGACAAAGTAAAGGGGAGCTGTCAGTTTGGCTCCTCACAGGTACCCCATTACGTCTCGCCATCTAAGCATAAGTAAACAGTTGAATGATTACCGCCAAAGGTTGCATTCAAGTAGTACCTACAAAACTAGTGAAATTTTGAAAGATGGTCACTCTATGTATGTATCCAGCTTACTGGAACAGGCCTACTGATCTATCATTTTTTTATACAACTATCGTAGTCGTCAAATGCGTTGTTCATCAGAAAGCCTGCTGCATAATCTTGACTGCGTTCAGGATGGAGCATCATCGTTGATGAATATTTTAAGCCGACGGTTGAAGTGGGAATCTGAACAAAACAACAATCCTCAGTTCTATTCCCCACTGCAGCAAAATCAGTGGCTTATCCTTCTAGATGGGACAAAATGGGCATTTTATTCGTTCAAGAGATATGTAACTGTGGTCATATCGGATCAAGAATGAAAGTCCGGTCTTAATCATATCCGTCATAATTACCAACAAAACTTCATGTCAGTAGTAATCACACATACAATGTAGTGCAGTTGCCGGCTTGCATCGATATACCTTGACAAAATTCTGTTGCAATGGAAACTGAAAGCAATTATTAGTTTCAGAGATATACAATTGCACATGAACTATGTGTTGCACGCCCATTCAAACTATTCAGAGTGACAGATTTAAGGCTATATGTTAGTCGAGGCACCAAGGAGAAGTATTAAATGTCAACAATTGTTGCCAGCATAGCATTTCAATAGGCCAACTCAAGAAACTTGCCAACATATGCATTGCAGATTTTGTTAGCAAGTAATACGCAAGCAATTTTATAAATGCTCTTTTTGAAGCAAATTAGTTTGTCGAACACATGCTTAGTGGACTACTCTTCCGTTACTTGCTGTGCATGACCCAGTTGAATTAAACATAAAATGCTTTAAATATAGGCCTACATGTAAGTTTTGAATTATACTGAATTGCTCAAATGAATCAATATTGTTATGATACGTCGGTTATTGAATATAAGAAGTAAAATAGAAGCTGTATCAAAAAATGAAGTTATCCGGATTTATCTGTAACAATCACCCAGATGTGGCAATTGTTTTTACCATAGTAGGCCTAAATTCCACCGTAATCAACAATAATTGTATGATCTTGACTCAGTAGATTCATTTGAAACATCATAATCAGTTTCAGATTCATAGAGAGGCTATTCATTGCATTCTTTAATTCTTGTATCATTGAAAATATCTGGTATGCAAACACCATCTAACTAGGTATGAAGTGTAACAACGACGAACCGTTCATAGACTAAAAATTAGCATGGCTGTATTCATTTTGAGAAAATTTATTTACGTCAAACATTACAGATGTGGTGTTGAATAATTGTTATTAAAGGATTCATACATCCCATTACAGAGCTATTAGACTTATGACCAAAAATTCTTCCGATTTTTCCTAACGCAATTTTTCGCTGGAACCTCCAGAAATTTATTGGGACAATTAAGTCCCACATGATTTAATTCAATATTACCAAAGCATCCGTAATGTTTTAAGAATAACTTCTATGAATACATTATACTGGTACAACATTTTGAACAAGACGCAATACAGAAATTTGATATGACCACTATCAAACGTGATAATTTAATTTTTCAGCAATTTCAAAAATTTTGCTATTTTTGCCGATATTGTAAGCGGTCATGCTTAAATTGATGACGTCACTAGAGCACAACAGCGGTAGAAACAATCATTTGAAAATCACGTTTGAATGATATGTCATCAAATTGATCCTAAAATTAAAAAAATTCAATAATTTTGCTAATTAAAAAAGTGGGACCTAAAAGTCGGTACTTGGTACGGAATGGGTTAATGCAATAGTGATTGACAAAGATAGCAATGTCAGCAACTTACCCCTTCAAGAATCTGTGATGATCAAAAGACTGTAGGCTATACTATGACAAATAACAGGGAGGAATGCACAGAATATCAATAATTGATGTTTGAATTCAATGTCTTCATCTTTTTACATTGTAGTTTCCTTGATAAGGCCGTCTGAACGGTGAAACATAGAATCCCCAATGTGTAGGCCTGCATAGTATCGACTTTATTAAGTGAGCTTGAGTTGAGACCCAGTTACAAAAATGAGATATGCAATTTTTTGCAAATTCGAATAGATTACCAAGGAAATGACTGACCATGATAGCAACACAGAAGGAATGATAAAATTCTAGAAAACCTCTGTGTCATGGCAACTTTGGAGAAATAATGCTTGCTGAATTATCTATTCCATGTGTCACCATACTTTAATGCTCAGCCTTATTAATAAGAGAATTTTCTTAAGCGCGATCATATCGCAGACTACCTGCCACTGAAGGAGCAAAACATAATAATCGAAGACAATAATCACAATTAACTTCAAAATATGCACATGGTGCACATTACTACTCAAATTCAAGAAAAGGAACAATTAACTTAAAATTTCAGCAGAGAGGCAAGGAAAGATTTCAACTTTTGCATGAAGACTTGCAGTATAATACGGTTTCTGAAATTTCCTTGATGAGCAGTTTATAGTTTCCTTTTAATGAAGACACCTGTTAGTTAATGTTGATTCCTTTTTCCTTTAAAAGTTTCCTGCGATTTACATAGAGGTACTACAAGTTGCTAGTATAAAAACAGGAATAATTTTCAAAAATCTAGCTTTTTTAAAATTGACCAATTATTCAATTTTATCAAAATTAGACTGCATGAACGCAATCTCTGCAAAAAATGATTCTTTTCATATGAAATTTTTTACTGTGTGCTGACATTTTTTTTCAGTTGACACTCTACTTACTATCTGCTTTCTATATGCGATGAAAATTTGCAACTATTTCTTTTAGCAGTTTGGATTAAACCCTGCAATTCGTATGAATAAAGTTAAGTAAACGCTTCCTAATCACTTAAGCATTTACTTCATTTCCTGAAAAAACAGCATTTGCTTGAAATCGCTTGCTGCAAACATTTACAAACGTAATCAGAGTTGGAAAAGTCGGACTAGGCATTAATTCCATTCTTCGTCGGAATTGGAATTGGAATTGACGATATCTAAATCTACTGGAATTGGAATTGGAATTGATCTTGATAAACTTCAATTCCACTTTTTCGATAGACCTGTGATAAATCTATTTTAGTGGAGCAGCTTACGTCGAATTTTCAGATGAATCGTGCAAATTATGATACAAGCATGAAACTTCGCATGGGTGTTCTCAACACATATCTAAGCAATTCCACCCGATGAGCCACTTAAAATTCGACCTTATTTCAAAATGGCGGCCATTTTTCAAAATTGCCCTAGCAACGACCCCTAGGAGCCTGGTAACAGCATTATAGTGGTCATTTTCAGGCATTTTAAGAAATGTTAAGGGGCACAAATATATAGCATTAGTATTTGAATAACATTTGAGTAAGTTTCTGACCTAGCAACGGTTGCTAAGGACGCTAAAAAACAATAAAAGTGTGAATTTCTCTGACTTTCCTTAGCAACGGCCCACTTATCGTTAATTGATATGGATGAAATTTGATATATAGTGTAATCAACTATATTAAAGCATAAAAATGTTGTAATGATTAAGTATCACTTACGTACTGGTTGCTAGGGTCCTGATAAATGCATAGCAACAACCATTTGCAGGTAATTTCAACATTGTTTTCAGCATTTTCTCTAACAACGACCAATCTATAAATTTTACAAGCCTTGTTTTGAGACGTATTTGGATTTCGGCCATCCGATATGGCCATTGGTCAGTAAAACAGATTTCAGCCTAGCAACGGTTGCTAGGGCTACAATATGCTAGTAAATGAATTATTTTCCGCATGTTGATATAATTATCAAATTATGAGTTTGAACCCATTAGGGAACATGTATCGAAAAGATGACATTTGTTACGATTAAATCCTAAAAGATCATAAAGTGATTTAGCTCTTTCCAAAAAATATTAAGAATTGAAAACTTCATGCATTGAGAAAAAGTTTGTATTAATCACAAATTTCAATCACAATATCGAATATTTACAATATCGAAGATTTTTTGTACAGTATTGAAGTATAGAAAAATATCTTCAATCACAGTATCTAATTAAAACAAAAGTCTTTGTGAATATCAATCACGGTATCGTAGACTTATTGTAAAACAAATTGTTTTTGTAAATGTCAATCACAGTATCGTAGAATTTCACAGATCGAATAATTTGTGTAAAACAAATGATTTTGTACATATCAATCACAGTATCGAAGTAAAATATATGTCAAACTCGGTATCTAAAAATTACTGTAAACAAATCGTTTCTGTAAATGTCAATCACAGTATCGAAGAATTACTGTAAAACAAAGGGATTTTGTGCATATCAATAACAGTATCGAAGTAAAACAAAGTCTTTTCAAATGTCAATCACGGAATCGAAAAATTACTGTAAACAAATCGTTTCTGTAAATATGAATCACAGTATCGAAGTAAAACAAAGTCTTTTCAAATGTCAATCACGGAATCGAAAAATTACTGTAAACAAATCGTTTCTGTAAATATGAATCACAGTATCGAAGTAAAACAAAGTCTTTTCAAATGTCAATCACGGTACCGAAGAATCATTGTGAAACAAAGTCATCACAGTTGCAGCCACACAGTGCTGTGCATGGAAGTCCTGAGCGACGACATTTGCATCTACTCGTGTTGCAACCTTTCTTGCAAGAGCACTTGGTAAGCTCTTTACAGCTGTCTGCGATTGGAGGCAATTTTGTCCAGAATACCTGCCACATCTCCCCGTCCCAGATCCATCCCCACTCAGCGGGACTGCTGATGTTGGGTCTAGCTATTGTGCTCTGACCCCAGATAATGCCAGCCTGATATGCTGCACGTTTAATATGTTCTTGTAAAGCAGCTTTTGTCGGAGGGATCGAGTTATACTGTTTCTGCTTGCCGGCAAAAAGTTCCAACCTTGCTTCATCCACACTAGTTGCTGCCGATGATCTGTCATACAAGAGCACGACAAATTTTTCAAGTTCTTGAATGTCACGATCACTAATGGTTGCTGGAATCTGACTCAGATTAGCGAAGGTTTCAGAGACTTCGTCATGAATGTTCCATGTATGCCAAGCCGATTTCTTCCCTTTGCCACGAAAGGCAGACACGATGTCTCAGCCGGTGAATGCATGGAAGAACGATAATCCCTTGACTCTCTGTGGTCCAATTGCAAGAACAATCTCATGAACTGGAATCCATCGTACACCTGTACCTTGTCCAAATGCAATCCACATGGATTCAAGGCCAATTTCGAGTAGGGAAGGCAGAACAGATATTGCAATGACAAGAACATCTGTGTCATTGGCCTTAATAATGAGGGATTTGCTTCCATTCATTGTTGCATGTTTGGCATGAGCGAATAGTCTGCTGTCCGCTTCTTCATGATAACAAGGTGATATGTCATCCAAGAGTATAGGTGAGTTGCTAACTGCATTTTCTCCTTTAGTAACAACAATAACGGTGTTAACTGTTTCAGTTCCATAAATTTTATCGGCAAGAAAGTTGAACAGCTCATTCTTATTAGAGTTATTTCGAAGAAAGCCTTTCCAGTTAATTGGAGTCTTACTCATTCCTGATACTCTCCTTCTCATTCCTTGCCCTCGCTTCGATCTGGCTTCATTTTTTAGACTTGACTTGTTGTACACATCAAATACTATGTCCACTCTGCTAAACTTGTGACCATAGCTTTCCACTTTGGGGATTATGTCGTCATTTGCATAGTCATCGAATGTCTTTGAGGTTCGTGGAGGCAGGGCATGGATAAATGCTGATCCATCTATGATGATTGCATCGGCTGTAGGTTCTGTGTCTGGTAGGCTCACCTGTGAATGAAGAATGTCAGCTAACCGTGATTTCTGGCAAGAATTAAGTTTGCCATTGCTGCTAAGAGAAGCAGGGAAGGACTGGTTTTCATGCTTGAAGAAATCTTGCAAGTCACACTGTCTGTTCTGGCATGAAATGAAGAGTCTTGAGAACAGTTGACAATCATCTTTTAGCACCTTCTCCTTGGATGCACCACAAGTCGGCTTCAAAACCTGTTTGAAGAAGGAGACTATATTCTTCTTTATTGGATCATAGAATGGACAAGAACCTTCATACTGTAGCCCATCAACGAATGAGAGGAATTGCTGTTTGCCACGCTCATAGTGTGTACGGAGTAGTTCAGCAAGAGCAGGGTCCGAAATATTTTGAGAGTCAAGTGCCAGGAGATCGTTTGACTCTTCTTGAAATGGATTTCCCATCTCTCGCAATGCCGAAGACAACGACTTTACCTTGCAAAAGAATGATTTCTCTGCGCTGAGGGTTTGATCATGATGTCGAGTACTGTTGTTCTCATCTTTCTTTCCTGTCGCAGATTCATAATTTGCCATGAGACGGCTTACTTCAGGTCCAGCTATCATCCATCTCCGTAGTGCTGCTTCATCTTCAGTCAGTCCTATGGCTCCCCCATCACCCTTGATGACTGCATTATTCTGCTCATGGGCTTGGTCCAGAGGCATAGCAGAGAATTGTCTTTCGGACTTGTGCACGACGAAGTTACCCTTGTGGAATTCTGCAGCCACTTCGGGGTGTTCTTGTTCCAGGGACATCATGTCACGAAGATGAATAGTGATCCATCGTGCATAATTAATGTTGTTATTGGAGAAGAAGTATGGGACCAGCTCGAACAGTGCCTGGCGGTAGAGACTGAAGTCTCCTTCCCTGAATGAGCGAATGAGAATAAAGATTATCAGCTCCATGTCCAGTATCAGACTCCAGAACTGGAACTGTGGACTTTGATGGCTCTGTTGCTGTCGCCACTTTTCAAAACTGCGATCTGGCTCATCTGGCTGCGCAGAACAGTGATTAGTGTAAGCTTCTCTCATCAGTGTGTATAGGGCGGAAGCTGTTACTTGATGTGCATATCTTGTTCTGGTAATGCTAGATGCTGAAAGGAATGACTCAGCGGTTCCAGATGAGGCAATACCTGCTTCCACGATCGCACTAGTCCATCCGCTGTCTTGTAGAAGTGTCCCTAGTGATCTCAGAGCTGCCATCTCGATGTGAAGTCCACCAAACATAACCACAAAATTTCTCTCTCCAAGTTCTGGCCACTGCCATTGGAGTTGCTTTGCCAATGCATACAGTGGTTGGTCAGCAGCAATGACTGGTGTCTGACCTGGGTTAAGAAACGCAATGGTGTCGCGTACTTTCTCCATCACGTGTTTTATAGTTGCCACAGAATGAGCCTGTTCGCGCAACAGAGGCATTAATGCAGAAATGCTAACTTCGAATGGCTGGGCTCTTTTCTGTGTTGCATGATAAGCTGACCACGTACTGCTTGTTGTGTCAGTCACTTCTTCAGTAAGGCAAACTTCATCCAGCCAAGCATACTCATGTCTGAAGAGAGAGTTGGCAACAGGCAATGTCTGAAATGCAGATGAAGGAGGATATGGATTTTTATTAAAGTAAGCAGGCCTGATATTTGTAAAAGCCTCTGGAAGCTCAGGCACTTTTTTCAGTTTCTGTCGTAGTGACTGTGGCTGGGGAACCGTGCGTTTTTCACCTCCATATTCAGGGTTTGGATGTTGAAACGCTGATATGCTTGTACCATGGAATGATGTTCGCGCTGTGGTGGATGTAGGATTGTGGTCGATGTTGTCCACTGTCATAGTTGTGAACAACGTCTTTCTCAAGACTGGTGGACACACAACCCCATCTTCCACATACTGAGAGACAACAGCTTCACCTAACTCGGCAGAGATTTCAAGAATTCTGTCATATGAGATGCTCAACCCATGCTCATACAGCATGTCAATCAGTTGTCGCTTCCTGGTTTTAGAAAACACTGTCATGCCCATGTACACAGCAAAAGGAGTCTCGCGGTCTTTTATATGTCTGTGAACTGGTGAGTTCTTCGAGAAACAGTTAAACTGCAGAAGTTGTGATAAAGCAAGATCTGACTTTGATGCTCCTTGCTCAAGTTGAGATTTAATATCTGCACCATGTTCTACCATGCATACGAATTGCAGGAGAGATGAAGGCACGGCTTCTTCAACATCAGTACTCTTCAGTGTACTACTGAAACATGACTTATGGCGAAGCATGTCACGTCGTATCATTCCTGCGGCCTTTGCCAGGTGGATTGCGCCGCAATATTTGGATGCTTCTGCAAGAATGGAGCCTACATCATTTTCAAATGCCAGAAGTATGTTCCGTCCTTGATGATGTGCTCGCAGCTGTGGAATGTGATGAAGAAGTTGTTCTTTCAAACGTGTAGCATGGACATCATATGATTCTACACCTAACTGCTCGAGCCTCTGTTTGTACAGTTTCCTCAGGTCAGGTAGCTTGAATATGGGTGGATTTCCATCAGTGTTTGTTGCTTTCACTTCATTGATATAAGTAACAAGCTCCGAGAATGCTATCGGGAAAGCTTCTCGCCAGTCATCCTGTGCTTCCATTCTCTTGAGAGAGTTATGGAAATCTCGCTCTCTATTGTACAGATCCGCCAAGCAGGAAGAATGATATTTCAGTTCTAAGGCAATGGCATCACCTCCACTAAGTTTAGCAAGAAGTTTGCTGTCATTGAGTGTTCTTGCACATCGGTTGATTCTTTTATTCAATTTCATTGTCATGGCTTCCCTAAGCTCACCTCCCTGTGTTTCACACAGAAAACATTCCGCTTTGCTTCTTTGGGCTATATTTTTTCGAGATACTTTGTTTCTCACAGCCTCGTCCTTCGTAGCCCCTTGAGCAGAAGTTACGCTCTTTTGAGCTCGTTCCAGTTTTGTATTGCAGAATAGACGATTGCAACTGTCATGATACTTTGCATTTTTCTCTTCCAGAGTCTTGAAAATACCTTCACCTGTGTCAAGTCTTCGAGGGTCGAGCTTCAGAGGAAGAGCATTAAGTGAATGAAATAAGGGAATATTACGTGCCAAGGTAGTATAGCCACTAGTTTCGGATTTAGCAGGGTTCGTTTGGGGACATCTGAGCTTTTCTTTTTTGTCCACTTGACAGAGGCAACACTTAGCCCAGTTGGTGTGTATTACCTGAGAGCTTGAATCCATTTTCAGTGAAACATTAAGGGCCGAGGGGCTATCCTTTTACCACCCTAGAATGTTTATTATACTCGTAATTGTGTATTGGACACTATCTTGTATGGGATTCAACTAAGTTCATGCTGTAGCCCTACACTTAGTCCGATCGTTCATCCAGTGTCATAAGGCCCAGTGCGATCTGTACACCATCCGGATAATTATAACCCCATTATCCTTGGCTCGGCTGTCCCGCGCTGGCACGTCCTGTCAATTCAGGTGCGGCTGCCTAGTTTTTCTGGGGTTGATTAGGCAGCATTTGGGATACTACGTTATTGCAGTTGCATGAAGATGCTGACACAATTAACTTAGCTGACACTGAACCCCATGCTGGGTTTCACAGCAGTGATGTCACCAATGTGCCTTGGTAGTGCCTGACAATCACTCATCTTGCTTCTTTCGTCTTCACAGTCATTTGTGTCCCTCTACCGTCTGTTTCACCGTTGGACTTGCAAGTCTCCTCAATTGATACCAGAAGCCTTTCCCACAAATGGGTATGCCGCAAGGCAGCGGAGGTTTGAAATCAAGGTTTTCCTTCCCCTAGATGAGCTGCCTTCCAAGGCTAACGAGCCCCATCTACCCGAAGCAACTGGTTTTAAGGCACCAGTGACCCGCCTTCGCCCCTTCTCGTGTTAGTAGAAGCAGGTCCGCCGGGCTTATGTCTATAAGCCACTCGAGCAGGCTACACGAGCTGGACTTCAGTTGTCAGAGGCTGTTTGAGTCGCACGCCACTGAGAGCATTTTTTAGACAGTGGGAGCTTATCCCCACTCTCACTCCCGGCTATGACAACTTTTGGACCCATAATTACATCAACATTTATGGGTGTCATAAATGCAAATTTAAAAATATAATTTACAATCAAAGTAAAATGGATGGCCATCTTGCATATTGTGGCCCTAGCAACCGTCTCAAAACAAGGCTTGTAAAATTTATAGATTGGTCGTTGTTAGAGAAAATGCTGAAAACAATGTTGAAATTACCTGCAAATGGTTGTTGCTATGCATTTATCAGGACCCTAGCAACCAGTACGTAAGTGATACTTAATCATTACAACATTTTTATGCTTTAATATAGTTGATTACACTATATATCAAATTTCATCCATATCAATTAACGATAAGTGGGCCGTTGCTAAGGAAAATCAGAGAAATTCACACTTTTATTGTTTTTTAGCGTCCTTAGCAACCGTTGCTAGGTCAGAAACTTACTCAAATGTTATTCAAATACTAATGCTATATATTTGTGCCCCTTAACATTTCTTAAAATGCCTGAAAATGACCACTATAATGCTGTTACCAGGCTCCTAGGGGTCGTTGCTAGGGCAATTTTGAAAAATGGCCGCCATTTTGAAATAAGGTCGAATTTTAAGTGGCTCATCGGGTGGAATTGCTTAGATATGTGTTGAGTACACCCATGCGAAGTTTCATGCTTGTATCATAATTTGCACGATTTAACCTATAAGCTGCTCCACTATTTGTACAAAACTTGAAATCACAGTACTCGGCCGTCGTGATAACTGTACGCAGAGATAAGAGACAGATAGATCGACAGAGGAAGCTTTATTCTATTGTTGGATAAAGGGTGCTAATTGTGATTTTGATGGGCCTACTTCCCCCGGACAATGTTAATTCAGCGATTAAGCAAACAAAGAAAAGACGATCATCTTTATTCAATCTGTTATTTAGTTATCTATCAAGTAAGATAATTAATCAAAATAAAACAATTGTTGAATTTAGTTCTTGATAGGATAAGCACAATGAAGATTAACTTAATTGTTGAACACACGAAAAACAATTGGTTTGGAAAGTCAAGTCAAGTCAAGTAATCGTATATTTCAAAGTCAATGGAAATCATGACAAAGCAACAAAAGTAATGGTGGCGACTCACAAACATGAAACAGTAAGGTATGACAAAAGTACATGAAAAATAAATATATACACTGGAAATACTTGCAACATGCGGTGTATACGAAATCAAGTTTGACATTCACTCTATGTATGTACTGTTCAATAGTAGGACAGTCATTGGAAAAAATGAGTTACGTCTCCTCGACGATTGACACGTGGGCTGGAGGAAACTTCCTGTAAACTGCGACAGACTTGGGCACAGAGAATGGAGAGGTTGAGAAGCGTTGTCTCGAATCTTCATCAAAAGCTTTATGCCTGCATTCTGCCGTCGAACTCTTAAATTTAGGAAGGACTCACAATAACAGTCTCCTCCGCAGATAAGTCGATGAACAAGTCGTTGAATTTTTGCCAAAACTTCCTCATCTTTTCCCAAAAGACCAGCCATCAGTGGAGAGCAGCATTCGACAACAGACAAAATCAAGCCTTTGTAAATAGATATCATTTCTTCTCGATCAATCAAGGGTCTCAAAATCCGCAACGCATGCATTCGTCGAGATGCACATTGATTGATGAATTTGACATGAGTACTCCACTTGAGATCTTATGAAAAATGTACTCCAAGAACTTTTAAATCATTTACGCATTGTACACCTGGGATAATCTGAGGTAAAAGCGCTGTTGATTTAGGAATCCACATTTGTCGGCATTTGCTATCATTTAGATGCAGGCCAATACTCGAAGACCAAACCAGCATATTATTGTGCTCTTCTTGAATTCTCAAGCATGAGTTATGATCCGTCACAGGGATGACGAACGTGCAGTCATCCACGTACTTAATGATTTTCGTGGAATAATGGACAGGTGAAAGGGAACTCATGACTAGATTAAAAAAGTAAGGGCCGAACACTGAGCCTTGGGGGATGCCTGACTTAACGGATAATTGCTTGCCAACTGTACTCTGAAATTTAACTGACTGTGAACGATCTTTCAGATAGTCAGCAACCCATCGGACGAAGCCAAATGGAAAATCGCTCCCACTGAGAGAAGACACAATTTGATCGTGTCCAAGCTGGTCAAACGCCTTACTGAAATCGTAGGCGACGATTAATACACCAGCTTTCTCTGCACGGTCCAGAGCGGCTGTGACATACTCATGGAGGCATATTAGGGCTGAAGTCGTTGAGGACATTGGAAGGTTGCCAAAGTGATAAGGGCCGAAACATCGACGCAGTTGTGTTGCCATTCCAGACTCCAATACCGATTTTTCGAATATTTTTAAAAGAACAGGCAAGAGGGATATTGGCCGAAGGTTATCGATGGTGGCAGGCAAAGATTTCGGTACCGCAGAAATTAAACCATGTTTCCACGAAGAGGGGAACTGTCGATTCAAAATAGAAACATCTATGAGCCAAAGGAGCAGCAAGGATGTGCGCGGACCTTTTATACAGAAGTGTTGGTATGCAATCATGTCCTGGGCTTTTATTGACTTTAAGCGCGGCCATAAGTCTATGCACGTGATCAACCTCAATTATCGGGACCCAATCATTTTCATCAGTTGGTGAAGAGGTGGCTACATGTGGCTCAGGTGTTGAGATTTGAAATTTTACAAAAATCTCATTGACTTTATCAGTGGCTTCTTCCAAACAGGAGAACTGGTCAAGAACGGAGTCTAACGCTGTGTACCTTGAAGATTTTTTGCCCCTTGTTTCATTTACCACGCTCCATAACTCTTTCGAACTGTTCTTTGCACTTGATGCCCATTTACGCTTTTCTTTCAGCAACATTTCCTTGATTTTGACATTGAGATGTCTGTATTGTTGGAAATTCCGCTGACGATACGCAGACCAACGCTGATTTATGAGAAGCTTCAATGTTGGGGTTATATAGGGCTTATCACGAGAGGTCATAACAACGTGTGCAGACGGAATCGTATGTGAAAAGCAGTCAAAAATAATGTTACACAGTTTATCACATTTCTCATCAACGCTCAATTTCATGTCGTAAATCGGCAAAAAGTTTGAACTATCCAACTTATTCAAATAGTTGTTAACAAATGATTCACGAAGGTCATGTACAACACAGATCTTATTGTTATTAACGTTAGGTGACACAAGTTTACTGGGGTACAAAAAATTGTTCGGTGGTCAGAAGTCGCTATTGGAGGACCAACAGAAACATCAAAGTCTTTTTCCATGGAGGAAGACAAAAGCACTAAGTCCAATACCACCTCACCCCGAGTAGGTTCAGTGACAGTATTACAAAGGTCAAAGGCCCCACACAAATAATCAACGTTTATGCGGTTGAAGTCTCCCGTCAATATGACATTGTAATTCGGATAAACTGACAATACACTGTCCAAATTCCTAGCAATGAACTCTATACTATCCTTCGCTGAAAGCTTCACTGATTGTGGGGGAATATAGATGCATGCAAAAATTAAACACAGACTTTGAAAAACCAGCCAGACGCTATTTGTACCACAACAATTACCAACAGGTTGGTATGTGGTTCCATGCAAAAATAACTTTACCCATACAGCCACTCCCCCTCCAATGCGACCATCAGATCTGTCATTACGGAACAAAATACAATCATCAAAAGACAGAAAATCATTAGTATGATCACACGTAAACCATGATTCAGTTACAGCAAGTATATGTCCTGACTTGGATGTCATCAGTGCACGAAGGTGATCTAGTTTAGGAACAGCGCGATTAACGTTAGCGTAGAGGATAGAAGGCAAAAATGAAGCGGAGCTGCGTAAAATCACTGGTGAAAATTTCCCACAAAAGATCTTTGCTGAATTTTTCCTTTGTAAATAATCACATCCTCGCCACTTTCCCTCCTTCTACTCAACTCTCTGCGTAGCTCTTGATGCTGAGACTGCTGCATGGGCGTCAGATCAGACTTGATGTAAATTTTCTTATATACAGAATGTCTCAGGTCACTAGATCGATATAGCAGTTCTCTCTTCTTGTCCTCAGAATTCATCTGTATCTTGAGGATTCTGGGGCCCTGCTTATGCGGCTTGCCAATGCCATGACACGATGTAATATTGACGCCCTCAATTCCCATAAGGTCAACAACTTTCTCTACCTCTTCAGTGTCATGTTTCACTTTATCTGTTATCGTACCAGACGTAATTTCCGGTAAGCCGAAAATGACTACATTTTTAGTACGTCTTTGTCTTTGCTCGATTTCATTTAATAGATCTTCCTCAGACATCTGCATTTCCATAGCTTGTCTCAAGCTATCAATTTCTCTTTGTTGTTTAATCTGAACACTTTTCAACGTGAGAATAGAGTCCTCCAGTTGGCTGACTCTAGTAGTCAAATTTGCAATATTTGCATTAAAAGAGGAAAATTAACGCTGCATTGAAGGGCAGCAACCCTGTCAGTTCAAATCACAATATAGACAGTGTCAAAAAATTATTATAATAATAATTGATTCAATTAAAATGGCAATTATATGAACTATTATTCAACTTCCGATCACAACAATTAACAATATTAATATTTAAGACTATAGTTATATAGATGCGATGCGCAACGACTAAAGAAAAACTTTAAACTTACAGTTCACTTCTTAATGTTGAATTCACTTCAATGCGATCGGACTCACTTGCACCAAAATGATGTCACAAATATCAGTGTCATTTATACCGTCAATCTTTAAATCGCGCTCGGTGATGTGTTGCCGCATACGCTGCTGTGTTGTTGTTCGCTGGCAGTTGTTGTTGTTGTTACTTCTGTAGTTAAGTTACACCACGAGAGCCCGGAGTCCTTCTAACAGTTACTGAAGATATCGTGTGTGTTGTTGTATCAATTTCTCATCCTTTCTAATTTATACAAATTTTTGAGACTTGACGATAAATCCACTTTCTTTTGAAAATCTCCTTTATAATCTCCTTTTTTTAACATGTACCAAAGAGTAAGGATATGTAGGTCGAGTGTCGACTCAAAAAAGTATCTTTGTACAGTGAAATTTTTTATATGAAAAGATTCAATTTTGCGGAGATTGCGTTCCCGTGCTCCAAAACATTATTTGAGCAGTTTTAAAAAAGTCAAAATTTTGCCAATTTAAATACTACCGAGATGATGCACCATTGTAAGTAGTATAAAACAAGTTGGATATCAAAAGGAATGAATATTTGCTAATAAGCATTCTAACTAAGCAGAAATTAAGCTAGTATGCAAGGGAATTTCATGAGCAGCATTATAATGGAAGTCTTCATGAAAAGGTCGAGATCTTACTTTGCTTTCTTGACTGAAATTTCAAGTTTTGTTTCAATTTTCACCGGTATGATTTTATGATTCATTAAATTCATGTTTCATTTCTTGAATCTGAATAGTGGTGTGGACCCATTTACATCTTTCAAAGTTGATTGAAATCATTGTCTTTGATTCTGTTATTTTGCTCCAACAGTGGCACGTTGCTTATGATATGATCTCGCTTTATGTACTATCGTCCTAAAAATATGACAGGCAAATGAGCTGATCCTCTACGCAGGTCCATACATGTTCAACAAGTAATGCACTTACCATCACGTTTGTTTTGAATTGACGAATGTACGAGTATATGCAACAAAAATAAACATTTAAATGTCTTTGTTTATATATTACCTCGATACAAAATCAGCCATTTTCAATCAGCTGATCGCATTTGAACATCTGTCAAGTAAGGTGAGTAATTACATCCTCGCAGTCATCAAAATAGATAAATGACATATATTCAGTAAAGCTGATTTCTCCATGAATGTGTGTGACAGAAAAGTTTGACAGAAGTTTGACAGAAGGAGTTTGCCTACTGTTTCCTAATTTTGCGACATTTCGCTCAATTCTCAGAGATATTACATGAATATTTAAGACGTATACATTTATCATTGTAAGACAATACACATTTTCATACGTTAGCATTCAGGATAACCAAATAAGGATAAATAATGAATATTCACTCTCTAAATATAGTTCAGGTATCATATTTATATAACAACAGGACCTTCAACAGGCGTTTCTTTATTTTCAGCAATGGAGAGAGTGAAACTATGTCGAACAATGTCGAACGGCTAATCAACTATTAGAGAAAGGAGACACGATTAGGAATATTGTTCTGATACCACCTGAACCAGATTCCTTGACAGATGAAGACGATTTTCTTGATGACGATCTTGTAGGCGCTCCAATAGTGAAGGGCGATTGCGCCAGTACATACGAAGTTGTGTACGAAGAACAGCAGCTTGATGAAAGTCTAGATATTTCGCAGGAGCCAGAACCGTCTATGAAAAAGCTCAAAACAATTAGAAAGCCTAAAACAAGTTGGACTCGAAAGTTTAAGGATAGTGACATAAGTTTAGAGAAGTTAGAATTCCAAACTAAACAGATGCAAGAAAATTTTGAAAGCCATCTTCATGAAATGACTGATTCACCTGTGAAATTGTTTGAAGAAATGTTTGACTCGAAGGCTTATGAACTACTTGCCATAGAATCAAACCGCTATGCCCAACAGAAGAACATGCATAGCATAAGTTTATGCCCAGATGATTTTCGTTCATTTGTTGGCTTCCTTAATTTCTCAGGTTATCATACCTTGCCCCCAGCAAAAACTATATTAGAGCCAACGTGAAGATTTCGGAATAGAATTTGTCAACAGCTGTTTCTCACGCGATAGGTTCCTGCAAATTAAAAGCGTTCTTCACGTTGTTGATAATGATAATGTTAGCGATGATCCTCGAAAAGATTTCAAAGTGGCTCCGTTGTTTGATTTACTGAATAGCAATTTCTTAAAATTCGGAATCCACGACGAGTTTGTCTGTGTAGATGAGCAGGTGGTCAAATATTTCGGTCATAACTCATTTAAACAATTTATCCGTAATAAACCTACGAGGTTTGGTCTGAAAAACTGGAGTATCAATGGTTCGACAGGTTATTGTTACAATTTGAAACTTTATTGTGGTAGGGAGTCTTCATCAGATACCGGTGATTCAAAACTATGTCTCGGGTCGAAAGTAGTCATGGATTTGATTCGTAAAATTGGATTATCAGGAGCAAATATTCTGACAATGGAAAACTTCTTCTGCTCACATGAGCTTCTGTGTCTCCTGAGAGAAAAAGGAATACCGGCATGTGGAACTATTCGTCATAACCGAACGAATGGGGCACCTCTCAAAGAAGATTCGGAATTAAAAAAAGAAGGGAGAGGCAGCCAAGACGCCGTATTTGACGTGGAGAGTGGAGTTGAATGCGTAAAATGGTGAGTAGAGTGATTGTTTAAACCTTTGTATAACTGTGCAATTATGCATGATGACAATTATAATCAACTAAATATACATGTAATTGCATATACCGGCACAGTGTGTAGTGAGTACAGATTTTCTAGCCTACAAATATCAATTACAGTTATAAAATGTATAGAACAATGCATAACATCAACAATGATAAATAATAGTGAATAGGTGACTGAAACATTTGAATGTTGTCAGATTTTTATTCACTGCTTAGTAAAGGGAAACAACCAAAAGAGTTACACCGACAGTTACCATGTCATGTTTTCATTGATAGTAGGCCTATAAAGATACTATTTCTGTCTTTTGCAGGAACGACAATAGGTGTATGTCCTTAGCGACGAACTTTCGATATGATCGAACGTAAAGTACTGCCAAAAGGTATGTCAAGAAGTCTGGAAAAGTGGACGTTTATCTCCCGGGATTGGTTTCACTATACAATAAGACGATGGGAGGCGTCGACAGCATGGAAGGTTTTGTGAATCGATATCGCATTGCTATTTCGAGCAAGAAATGGTATTGGTGTCTTATAACAAATCTAACTGATGTATGTCTATCGAATGCTTGGGTGCTGCATCGTCAATTACGTGGTCAGGACAGAAATACTATGACACTCCTGGAATTCCGAAGTGAGGTGGCTTTATACTATATGAAATCTTACGGAACAAGAATCGGGTATTCTGATGGAAGAATCAGTGACCCAATCTCTTCCCTTCGATTCGATGGGATTGAACATTTTATGCAAACGCGTGCAAGTCAGCGTCGCTTTCAAGGCTTCCAGTGCTCGCGAAAACCTCTGACCTATTGTCAAAAATGCAATATTACCCTCTGCAAGCACTGTTTTCCGACTTATCACGTAAAATGACAATGCTATTACATTGAATCTCTCAGTTCATAGAAGTTTTGCTAGTTTTGTGAACTTTTCATTATCAAAATATTACACAATAAACATAGTACATAAAGATTTTCTTAGAAAATGCAAATACATCTTCATCATTCCATTAAATGTCCTATCGTCATATTTTTAGGACATGTCCATATCCTTGAAATAGACATAGAATATATTGCTGGAGTTATAACACATCAATATTGACCTAATTCTGCATAAAACACGTAAGTTTCGCAATAATCTGATAAATAGAACATGAAGCCGTCCTTAATGGGTTAAGAAGATTCTCTTAAGGTTCATCATGAAACCAATAGCAGGTCATCGAGTTGCTAATTTAACAAACCTTATCTATCCAAGGCTGTCATGACACGGACGATCTGCAAAATAATATCATTTCCTTCTGCATACTGTCATAATCAGTCAATTCCGTTGTAATTTCTGCAAAACTGAAAAAATTTGCATATCTAACATTTGGTGACAATACCACCTGTATCTCCCACGAGTTCATTCAACAAAATTGAAAGTGTATACACATTGGGGATTTAATAAATGCTGAGTTACCACTCTACCTAATATACCTACTCTATGACATGGACCATAATCAGTTTTCATGATATCGTTCTCATCGTCGTTTTTTCTTTCATTGACAATCACGCTATTCGCTCATTGAATTTCTTTCTTCTGTCAGTTTATTAATAGATTTATTCGCATCTCATCTCTCTCTCTCTCTCTCTCTCAGCGTTTACTTCTTTGATGACCGTTAATTTTCTTTTCCTTTTTCACGAGATATTGAATATCTCGTTTACGAAACGAAAATGGCGTAGGTTGACCGGCTACATATATACATGTACACAAGAAATATGAACTATGAACATGAGAACGCACATAGGAACGACGCAGGGAACGGCACTCAGGAACAACAAGGATAGGTTAAGGGCACATGGGTTAGATTGAAACGAACAAACGTTAGATACATTACCACAATACACTATACGCCACATGCAATTATCGGAATTGAATCTTATTATGGAATTGGAATCAAAACATTTCATTGGAATTTTTCCAGCTCTGATCGTACATACAAGCATTTGCTGTAGAAACTCTGATTCATATGAGTTTAACAAGGCTTTCATTCACTGATGAAGCCCTCACCTCAAAAATTTGAAGTCACTTATTTAAGAAACTTCAGCGCAGCCATCTGTCACTCGCGTTTCATCAGAATAAAAATTGATGGGTCTGTTCCTTGATCCACGTGCGAGTTCATGTGGATAAATTAAGTTGATAAATGTCTAGTCTCCAGACTTTCATGCCGTGGAAATTTGCTTCTTTTAGGGGTTGGGGATAAAGTTCTTAGATGCGCGACACTTCCAGTTTGAGCTCTCATTAGAAGTCTCGGGTGCACATGTTTCAACACGTGTAGTATTCAAATCGCTACTGCTCGAAACTTGTACTCTTTGTCGCTGCAGCTTAGGAGAATGAAGGATTCTCATCATTAGTCAAAATTTTAAGGAATTCCTTTTGCCACTAATCAAGAATAATTGCCTTGTTTTCCAGTTCTCGTCATGTCTGACTTTTTGTTTGATTGTCTTCATACTTGCTCTTTTCTTGAGAAATTTCTTTTTATCCGAATATTTTCTTACAGCTTATAAATCTACTGAGAAAGAAGTGAAAGGTTTTCCTCTTGATGTGTTTGTGACTTGTCGAGGAGTATAGGTGACAACCTTCGTAAAATATTCACAAGTATGTCGTCGAATGTGTTTTCGTCTTCTGCGCTCATCTTTCTCTCTAATATAAACGTATCTCTCTCTCTCTCTCTCACTCTGAAATATCTACCGGATATCCGCTTTGGCCGTGTTGCTCGATGCCGAGATAGTATATGATGAGTTTGTAACCAATGATAACAGCATACTACCATCGCATAACAATTCATGCGAAGATTAGCAAATGCCTTTACTTGAAATGCTTACTTCGGCAAGTCCGTGACGAGTATGCTTCTTCATTGAGCAATTGCTATCAAGTTTTTGCTAATTTTTATTCATACGGCCCAGTATCCATACATTTTGCCGTTCGGAGATTTCTAGACTTGGCTAACATAACTGGATGCCTAGATGGCATGCAGAGTCTAACTGGTCACTGTGACTTTATGTTTAGGCTGACATGTGAGATGATATACTTAATGGTCCTCTAGCACACACCGCGCACCCATCAAATACCTACTCTTGGACTGTTTCCTTATTTACATGTGCTAACTTGTTAGTAAATGATTATTTTAATTGAATTAAGAAACGAAGCTTCTGAATATTAAACTTCTGCTGTCACACGATGCGCAGCTTTTATTGAAAATAAATATGGAAAAACAATACTATAATTAGCACTTGCTTTATCAGAATATATATTTCAAATCAAACAACGATAGTAATATCAACCATGAACCACACTTATTGATATGCACAATTTCACAGCAGGGACTCACCATTCGTAAAAGACATAATACAATCAGTTGATCAATTTGTAAATGATCTGGGTACACCTTCAGAATATCAATGACTCATCTTTGCGAAAAGCAGTTATATGGTTAGGTGAAACTAATCAGCATCATAAGCAATTACCAATAAGCCTACTTGTTCATACAAGGAGAAACCTTGTTAAAAGGTGTTCCAGCATGTTCTAACAGTATTTTCCAAAATTGATTACAAATGCCACACAATTTATCTAATTTTGACATATCAATCATAAAAAAGTTCTTTCAATGATAATCTCTGTAGTTGTCCGACTGCTTCACATATTATTTAACAAAGGAGCTGCTTCGTCAGCATCATTCAAATTTTCTATAGGTGGTGGAAGGGTGGCCATAAATTTCCTCCAGAAATGCTTCTCATTCCAAAATAAAATTTTCATTCGTCGAGGATTGTCGGAGATAATTCTC
The DNA here is from genome assembly GCA_907163375.1 of Prostheceraeus crozeri. NCBI lineage: Eukaryota > Metazoa > Platyhelminthes > Polycladida > Euryleptidae > Prostheceraeus > Prostheceraeus crozeri. The sequence continues at coordinate 57,572 of CAJQUW010000645.1, read as the reverse complement.
CATTCATCTTGCTGCAGAACTTCGTCATCTAGTTGAATAATGACCAGCGTTCCGCTGTTCGGTAATCTTGTTGATTCATAAACCACAACACTTAAGGCTTCAAAGTAGTAATCATCTTTTAACAGATCTTTGGATACAATTACCACATGTACTTCAACTTTTTTCATAAGATCCAATAAAGATCTTAATCTCGCAGAACCAGGAAGATGATGAAGCAACCCGACAGTTTTCAAGTGTTTGCGAGTCGAATGACGCAAACAGAGTTGAAGTTGATCATATTGGCTTGCATGACTGTCCGTAAACAGGAATCCAACATCGTACTCCTTGTTATGCGATGAACGCAAACCAATGAACAGACGCGCTTTTTGCGATGTCAAATGTTTATCCAAATAAAGAATCAAGTGTAAGCGTTTATATGACAGGAATATTACCGTAATTGCGATCAGACAAATAAACAGACAACCTAAAATGTAGTAACATGCAGAATCTATGAACTGTTGACGCAGCTCTTTCTGTTCGTGCTTACTTGATAGACTACAAATTTTCTTCAAATTCGTTTCATCAAGTGCAGTTTGGCTGCCTCTTGTAAATGTGAGCAGATTTTTTTTTACCGTGCAGTTGACGGGTTTTTTTACATTTATATTTTTGGCCCAAGAAAGAAACTTTAATGTATTTTTGCAGTTACAAACTATTTCATTGCGTAAGATGTTTAAAGTTGTCAGACTCGGAATAGGAAACATTTCAGCTGCAGGATATTTCAAGGAGTTGCCTTCCAAGTCAATAGTTTCCAACATGTTGAGGTCCTTAAATAATTTTGGTTTTATATCGGATATTTTGTTATTGGACAGTATCAATTTTAGCAATTTCCGAAGTGTTTTAAATATTCCAGGTTGCATTAGCTGAATATTACAATCTTCCATTATCAGTGTTTGCACACGAAGGCAACAATCAGTAAATGGATTGGAACCAATATTTCCAAATTGATTGCCAGTAAAATTGAGTACGGTCGCATTGACAAAAATATGCGGGATTTGCGTCCTGTTCAGATAAGCACATGTAACAATGACATCCGTTGCATGATCGTTGAAAATACACTCACAATTCGTGGGACAGTAACAAGTTTGATTTGAACACTTTAATTTTCCAATTTTTCTATTCTCTGATTTTGCCTGGATCTGACAATTCAATTCACCTTTTTGATTCGTGATTACATCATACAGTTGGACGTCACCAGAACCGTTTATACATTTCTGTTCTTCTTTGCTATACTTTATTACAGGAAAGAAAGACTGTTCGAAATCACGGTCTCCATCATCATCAAACACTGAATTGCAATCACAGCTAACATTGCTGGAAATATTTTTCAGAAGAATTATTATTCGTTCTTCATGAAAACGCCTAAATGACATTCGGAAAACAATTTTGTCAATCACAAGGATGGGATTGCTGCTCAAATCGATTCTCTTCAATCTGGTGCAATTATTAATCGATCCTGATATAACGTATTTCACTTGATTATTTGATAAATCAACGTCTTCAACAGTATGTGCATAATCACCGCTATCGAAGAACAGACGAGTTATTTGATTATTAGAGAATGACACTACATAGACGCTGAAACCGAATGCGAATGGCATTGCGGTGGTGATGGCGTTGTGGCTAACATCAAGATAGTCCAGCATTGTATTATGATTGAGTAAGTTGAGATCAATATCCTCTAGCATGTTGTGAGACATATTTATTTTTCTAATATTTGGAAAGCAAGAGAGACACGGCAAAGTACTGATTGCATTGTTACTTACAAGCAAATGACGCAATGTATACCTCGAGGCAAAGAGCTTTAGAGGGAATATAGATGTTATTTCATTATTCTCCAATTGCAGGTGCTGAATTTCTCCGAGACCAATCACAGCCAATGGAAAGTTCTTCAGACTATTGGCATTTATCTTCAGTCCCGTCAAGCGCACTCTTGGAAAATGTACTCGGATAGGAGACATATTTCGAGGCTCAAAATGAGTTTCAATGTGCGACATGATTTCTGCAAATAATCCTGGCGTGAGGTCAGTGCAGTTGGTCCATCCCTGGAAGATGAAAGAGACAAATGTAAATAGTGCCTCCCTCAGCTTTAACCCTTGCACGATTTCTGGCACAATAGGAAAGCAAGTGAAATATCTGAAATCTCTACACCGTAGGGCAAAATGGTTCATATTAAGGGTTTGAAAGGGTCCGTAGAACAAGGATCAGAAATTTATCAGACAAATTTTCTGAATTGCATATTCTTTATAAATGATATGTCAAGAAAATAACTAATTATGTAATGTGATGTAAGAAAATAGTGCTATAAAGATGCAACTCCGTATAGAATCTGGATAGAGTTCGTAGTTAAATGGCAAAAATAATGATGAAAATATAATAAGTGGTAATGAGAACTTTCATGAGGATAATATCTCATGATGCGTACATGGGGAAATCATGATCATTCATGAGGTTATTGTGAAAATTAGTTTATAAGCAGTAAAGTATGCATGCTAGCCGCGAAAGGAAAGAGCCACAAGAAAGCTTATTCAATCAATGCAAATCTGCAAGTTCTGTCTATACATGACAAAAAAGCAAGAATATAGAATATGTCATGGCGATATGCAACAGCATTATCCAAATGATGATCAGAAATGGTTTATTATTGCGAATACTAACGTAGTGTGGTGGACATCGCACGGGAATGCTCTGGGGCAACCTGGCTAGGCTAAGAAAGCCGCAATAAGTACATGGCAGTAAAATAAATAGAAGTATAATCAAATAAGTAGAAACATGAAAAAGCAACTACTAATTTATTAATGAGAACTTCATGAGAACTCATGAAATTTGATGAGATATATCATGCGAAAACGTTCCAAATCCGCATGAAATTTCATGAGATATGTATGAGAAAAATCTCATAAAAATCATGAGGAATTTTCGTGAGGGCTGAACCAGAAACTTTTGAGGTGTGTTTAAGCAAATCATCAACTTTTCATTAATATGCACTATTAATCATGTCGATTTATTTCTTAACTGTTGGTAACGCTCTTTACGATTCTTCAAAAGGTGTAAAACAATGAAATTAAGCTTCACTGATGTAGAAAAAAAGTTATAAATGCGCTTTAGTGATCTAATAAAGAATCATTGATAACAATTTGCATGTAATTCTGATAAATAGATACCGTAAGATGCTTACCGTTAAGCTTTCTTGTTTAGGCATAGATAATTACGATGTTTTGAAAAATAATTGCCAAGAAAGCTTATAAAAATCAGCTCGACAAAGTTATGTTCCTTATTAGCCTACTATGTCATGTAGCCTATCAAATATGTATAGCCGATATTTCGATAGTATTATAATAATGAGTTGCTAACAGACATAACTAATGTTGGCAACGATCACAAATGCAGCTTACTCTACAATTAAAAACGCATTTTAGATCAAGACCGATTGCTGACCAATAGACTCAAAAGGTCCGACGTCTCGCCTATCGGCTCTGTAAGCAGGTTGCATGCGCCTTTACACGCACGACCATCGCACCCTTGTCAGGTAGAAATCTAATGGAACGAGTAGTTGACGTATCTTTTAAGTATTTAGTCTTTGAAACAAAACTGATTATTAAGATGTTATCCGCTTTGAAACACATTACTTTGATAATATTTTATGAATTATTAATTCCGGAAGGATGATTTTCAGTCTTAGTTTACCTTTGCATTGTAGAAGTATTATCCAGAATAATCTTGTAAATCTTGTATGCGAAATGCAAGCTGATGCCATGAAATAAGTTAAAAGTGCGTATTTCATTTTTTTTGTATTATCGGTTATAAAAGATATCATCCCAAAGTCACTTTTCATTTGCGGAAATGATGATAAACTCAGCAGCTCGAAATGCTGCAATTTGAAGAAAGAATTTTAAAAACGATAGATGCAACGATGTCACAAGAATTTTGTGCCATGAGTCAATCTATCTTGATACCTGCATTTACCATTCACAGTGCCTTAGTAGATATTGTGCAGTTAAGAGAAAATTTCATCAGGAAAAGATAAATTCAATTGTATTACAGGAAGGGGTGATTTTCAAAGTTTGGTGATTTCTGTCGGGGTGATGGCCTCAGGTAAAATTGCTGTAATTGTTAGTTTGGTGTCAATTGAGCTCTAGGGAATACTTTGAGGCGACTTGCGGCCGTGCCATTGTTTAATTGAATAAAGTCAATTGATGTCATGTATATAGGGGGTGAAAGGGGGGGTCAGGGACTCGGGTGCAGTCCGGCAGCAATACACATTTATGAAATTCATTCTATAATCTTCACCTCCAAATACTCAAACCTCCTACCCTCTTTCCATTGAATAAAATGCTCTAGGCTGCCGGTCTAATAGGGTACATATCATTCTGTGAAAGTGTCATTTTTGGCCTCGTTCCCTGCAGAAACTCGTTCTGGCTGCAGGACTAAGACACCGGTCCGGCCCCGCCGCCAAAACCCCGGCCGGTTCCAACCCGGTTACGACTTATTCTACATAATTGATATCGAAGAGACTTTATATATCAATTTAGTCGGATTAATCCTGCCTATGATTTGCAATCGAGTTCCACTTACCATTGCACCGGAGTTGGATGCAAGGCAGGCTTGCCCGCGAGCTGTCCACGGTTGTAAAATATCGGCTCGCATTCAACTCTGAATTGCACTAAAATTTATGTCATAGATGCACATCATGAAATCATGAGCAAAATATTTTGCGGACGTCAGAAGAATTTGCTATTAACAATATCGAACATTGCCGGACTGAAAAAATGAAGTTGACAGGTCGAATATCAAAGTATAGATGATCACCTGCATGTATGACGATGGGCTACAACTTTGAAAGTGAATTCCTTATTTTCAATTCGCTTGCTGGTCATACTGTTCTCAATGATTATTTGTGATTTAACGCCTGTGTCGACCAACATCAAATTAACATCATTTGATCATCAACGTCCTACATTGCAGAATATGATCCATGTACAGCATAAGGCATCCAATTCAGACCGAAGCAGCAAAGGCGGGAATTAGAAGTAGGCCTACCTATTAATCACAGCACTGTCGCTCATACACTGAAAGCATGAAACGAAATGATATGATAATTCTTTAGAATGAGAGAGGAGCCGGAAATCAGTTCCTTGGCCCTTTCTGACATAATTTAGCACAGGAGCCTTGAATAGAAACAAGAATGGTTGGAATTCCAGGCCCCTATATTCTGAGCTCTGCTTAAAAGTCACTGATCGCGTCATCCTTGCATTTATATTCATGCACATACGTGTATGATTCTAGACATGCCAGGCTAGATATGAGTTGTGCATGCCATGCATACCTGAAATCTCTCCAATAACGCATCCAAAGTTTCGTTCAAAAACTTCTTGTTTTTGTCTCTTTCGATTCCATTTTTCATATCTTCAATTCGTTTACGAAAACCATCATCTCGAGTCAGATATCGTTGAAGAGCCTTGAAACCAGATCTAATAATAGAATCTCCAGCGTCAAATATATTACTGTTATCTAACGTTAGTTCTCTCAATTCTTGATTAAAGAACAATAGGGCCACGTCAACCGGTGTAAGATCCGTTACGTCATTCCCAGCCAAATGCAGGATGCTTAGTCTTGGACAACGATGAATAACAGCAGAAGGAACATTCATCATATTACCATCGAAAATCAGTAGCTCTTGCAGGAGGCACTTTGTACCTCCGGCACCAACGGCCGGCGCCATGTGTTTAAGTTTCAGGGATAAGAAAAAGCCAAGATCACTGACAACATCACCAGCGACCCAGTCAAAGCGTACATTCCAATTCCATTCTCCTAAAGAAGTCTGCGAAATAGTCTTGGCAATAACATTGCATGAAAGGTTAAGTTTTCTGATAAGTGGAATATCCTCATTCAACTGATCTATGTTCACATGTATACAGCTTTCGTTCTTTTCACATTCGACAACCAGCGAGTCGACAACATTTTTTTTCTCGCCTAATTGATCACACGGGAACGATTCTGTAGATGTTTGGTTGTAACTTGATACTAGACAATTCGCTTCATCAGTGGGCATGAAACAAAAACAATTGAAAGACTTTTGACAGGTTTTATTGATCCATCGAGGCAGATTTGTCCTATCAGATGAAAATTGATCGGAGGCATGTGTAACTGCCAGCAGCATCAGGGGCAAGATCAGCCTCATCCTCATTGTCTAGATTCTATTATGAACTGATCGATCGGCGACATATACGATTTGTGAAGGATGGATGTGCGCTATGTTTATCTCGAAGCAAAATCATTGTAAACTTATGATTGTGTAAAGTGATAGCCGATGCAAATGGGTGGTTATAGAATGCTATCTGATTTCTTATCTTGAACATGTCAGATCTTCAAATAGGCTGATATTTCAATCACGTTAATGAACTTTCATCTCCATCGCACGAAGATTGATATTGCTTTGTCCGACTTAGTCGACAATGTTTTCGACAACTTCTGCGTCAGTCAGTGGTCATTACAACTGTGCAGTTGGGACCGGGTTTGGATCGGGATAGATTTTTCTAGTCGGGTTCTGGTTTCTTGACGCTTCCAGTGTATGTAAAATGATTAAATATTGAGTTAAATCCACAGTCGAAAAATGGGAACAGACCTGAATAGCTGCCATTTCATACAAGATCAGGAATCATCAGCATGAGACCTATATCACATCTCTCAACATCAACACAACTTCTGGGTTCGGGTTTGTTGAGAAATATTCGGGGTTTTTCGGGTTAGAAGTAGAATGCAAAATTTTTGAAACACATCAATCAAAAATGAGTAGACGATACCATGTAGGTGTTGTTACTATTATGCATCAATAATGAAAATCATTTCAGATTATCAATCGATTTTAATTTAATTATTCGCTTTAGTTTAAGTTATATTTGTAAGATATATTTGTGTCAAAGTCAGATTTTGCCATTTCGCATCAATATCTCGTGAGAATCAACCGATCGTTATATTAGACCGGGAGACAAGAGGGTCCAGCCCAGCTGAAAGGGGTACCAATTTTCATTCATATAGTGATGTTCAGCATACTTTCCCACTCTAGGAACTGGACGTTTGCTGGGTCGGTGTTGGTTGGTGTGGTCACAACGACAGAGAAAAGGACACCAAAAAATGCGCTAGATCAGCTGTGAGTCGTACAGGTTGAAACCAAAACTAAGTTGCTCCCTATGATCCCAGGAATCCGAGATCAGCAATGACAGACATTTTTAGTGGTGGGGAGCAGTGATGCCATCCCAGACCGAAGCATCGGAAGGAGTGACCTTAGGATAACCTCTCCCCTCCTCTGGAAAGAGGTGAGGGAGTGGCTGAGGTTGTGATGATATGAATCGGAGCAAGAGTGAAACCCTCCCCCCGCGGCAGACAAGCAGGTTTGGAGGTAGTCCTTTGGCTCGAGCGTTGTAAACGCGGCATGGTATGAACATCCGACACTGTTGGTTATAGCAAAACTTGAGACTCGTTCCATTTCGTCAAGTGTCACACTTTGGTGCAGGTTTTTGGACGGTTTGTGGTGAGAATGGTTATGTTTATGTTATGTTGAAGGAGGCCTCGGAAGACAAAATGGCCTCAAATCCGGAATCTACGTGAAATTTTCTATCAGTAAGGTTGTTTTCAGCAACATCGGTGCAAAAATGAAAAATCCTACCCCCTCCCTGAGGGAGGTGGGAATGACTGCTTTGGCTCTAGAATTGGAACGCGGCATCGTATGAAGAAACGGCTTTCAGACTTGGAATCCTCATTACTTTCTGCATCGGACAGTATAGGTTGAGTATAACTTGAGACTCGTTCCATTTCGTCAAGTTTCACACTTTTTTCAGATTTCACACAAGATTTTTCAGGTTTTGGAGTGAGAAAGGGGCTGTAGCGGCCAAACGACGCATCGGAGAGGAATATGCGTGAAACTTTAAATTAGAAAGGTTGTTTTCAGCGACATCGGTGCAAAAATGAAACCCCTCCGGCAGACAGGCAAGCAAGTAGACAGGCACAGTGGTGGCCGTCATTGGAAAGAAGGAAAGAGTTCTGATTTTTCACGAAATCGACTGATTGCGTATTATATATATATATATATATATATATATATATATATATATATATATATATATTATATATATATATATATATATATATATATATATATATATATATATATATATATATATATATATAAATATATAATACACCACAACTCAGGAAAACTGAGATTAGGATTGCATGATTGTGCTGTTCCACGCGTACCCGGAGTGTATAATGAGAAAACCAGAGAAAAACTTCCACAGGTACCAATGTATATAATTCGTAGCTCTCCTGACGTTTCGCCTAGTAGGCTTGATCACAGGAAGTGAAAGACGATACAATCGTTCAGCATGGCATGATTCAACACGTGACATTCATCGAACACGTTCAGCATGGAATGATTTAACACCTGACAGACATTGGACAATAGAAAAATTACAAAACGTACACTAAAATAGTTTAAGAATTTACTACTAAAAAGGACAAACTAAGTAGACTGTACAAATACTAAGGTTATGAAGAGAGTAAAACTAAGCAAGAGAAGATCGTTAAGAGCTAGCATGAGATAAAGATACGAAGATCGAGAAAAAAACCGCTGATCAGGCAATTAGCAATTTCTTACCGAAACACCCATTCATAAGAATATCTAGAGCAAAACTGTCAATGTAGATCGATTCCAAGTGAATTCGTCTCGAATAGGTGTGGTGTCCCCGATGCAGAACCTCCCACTCAACGTCCATATGAACATGTAGATGATGGATGTGGAAATAATCGGCCACCGCACTGTCGAGCTTCTTACCGAACAGATGCTCCTTTACTCTTGATCCTATCGATCGCACTGTTTGTCCCACATATATCTGGTTACATGATTTGCAAGTAATCTTGTAGATGACCCCTTTCGTACCACAATCATTGGGAGATTTGGCAAATTTACAAGTAGCACAGTCTTGAGGACACTGAGCACGTTCCTTGGGCGGGTGGAATATTCTCTTCATTGATGGACCAGACGAGAAGATAAGATTCACTGTGTTTTGTAGGCCTGTGACCTTTACTGCGTTCAACATGCGCCGTTTCTGTCCTTCATCAATGAAAGGGCATTTGATGAATATCCTCTTGTTTTGAGCATCATTGTTGATTTCATCATCATTACCTTTGTATGCGACACGCCTCGAAAAGTTCCTGTAGGACTTTTTCAGGAATGTCTCTTGGTAACCATTTTTCCTGAATCTCTCGAATATCATCTGCACCGAGTGTCTGTAATTGTCATCATTAGACGATCTATTTTTGGCTCTGTGGAATTCACCGATGAGAATGGCTCGTTTCAAGGACATCGGGCTATGCGATTTCCAGGGATGTATTGTGCCACTATGGACATCTTTCATATAAAGCCTTGAATGAAAACGGTCACCATCAAGCAAGACTTCACAATCAAGATAAGGGAGAATACCGTTACACTGTAATTCCATGGTGAAACGAATGGAGTCACTGACAGAGTTAGCCAATTCCAGTATCTGAGCATGATCGATGGATTTAGGCCAAATGATGAACACATCGTCCACATACCGTTTCCAACCAAATTCAAAGTCCATTTTCGACCAGATCTTCTGATCAATATAATTCATGTATATGATTGCGGCTTGTGGTGATAGAGGGTTTCCCATAGACAGACCAAATTTTTGCATATAGCACTCCCAATTGTGAATGATGGTATCAGACATAAAAGAAAGTCTTAGCAATTCCACAAAATCAGAGGAGTGTATATGTTTGAGAAAGACACTATCATTGAAATGAAGATTGAAGAAATTCCTCATAACACTGTATAGGCCGAGCTCGTTATCATCATCCAGATAAGGAATGCTCCCATATAAATCCACAACATCCAGGGAGGCAAATTGTATCTCTTACATAGGCAGATTATAATGCAGCAACCAATTAACAAATTCATTACCATCACGTAGATTAGCAGGGACAAATGTCAACATCTCCGAAAGATGCTTAGATGGCAGTCGAGATAATTTATTTGCCGGTCCATCAACAGCTGCAATGATTGGTCTTCCACGAAGCTCATCGGGCTTATGATCTTCGGGAAGCACATATATACTGTTGGGTTGAGGTTCTGAGCATTTGCAGTCGACAAGACTGTCGTAAATTGGATTATTATTGTTCTTGTATCTGTTGGCAATGGTCATCAATTTCTTATTGAAATTGGCTTGAACTGTCTGTGGCTTATTCATTCTTATTTTCTCAAACTTGCCTGTTCCAATCGTTGCATTTGATAACATCACATCATAGTCCACTTTATCCATACCATGAAGACGGGCTGTTTTATCCGTGGGTAGAATAACAAGACTTCCAGCTTCTTTGATTTCTTTCTGTACGTCACGTATTTCTCTGGTACTTTTTTGGATATTCTTATCAAGTTCAATACCTTTCAGATTCCGCATAAGGGCACCTCCCAACTCACAAATAGTTTCTGGTGGGACACCTTGACCTTCCGCTTTTGCAGGCAACTCTCTATGTCTGACCGTCTGACAATATCTATGTTGACCGTTTGACTTCATTGGCGTAACAATGGGTGAAGCCCAAGAACTTGTTGAGACAGGACAAAGAATGCCGTCCGAAACGAGGTTGTCAATGATGTTCTTGACAGGGTCACGCAATCCGTACGGAACTGTTCTTGATCTGACGAAAACCGGTTGTCCCGAGTGTTCCAACTTGACTGGACTGATTCGCATGCCACCCTTGTTGCCGTTACACTTAGCAACGAGCTCGGTGATCGATGAAGATGCGTCAACATGAAATACGATTCGAACCTGTAGCAACCGCAGACCGTCAAGTCCCAAAACTGTCGGATCGTCGCGTGTGACAATGAAGGTGACGTTAGCTTCTTTGTCTTCAGCACGTACTGCTGTAGTGAATTGACCCAGAACTTGCAACTGATGACCAGTGATGCCACGAAGCGAAGCAGTCGAAGTGACTCAGCCGGTTCTGCGAGTCATCGAGGTCGGAGCTGCAGGTAAGGTGTTTGCGGCCACAACTCCTCCCCGTTAGACGAAGTCGTCGAACCTCACCGGTCGTCTCCGCGAACGGTTGCTTCTTCGGAGCGGTGGTCCCGGTGATGGTGAGTCAGGAGAAGAAGACTCAGGAATTGGGGTGTTTTAACACCGCACCGAGAGCGTACTGCGAAGCGTCGACAATAAGCGTAGTTGGAGCGCCAAGTTGGTAACTGGAGAGAACCTTGCTGTTGGTAAGCGCGTCGATGACCTGGTCGTACTGGTGATTGGCTTCCGAACTCCATCGAAAATCGTCGAGCAAGTCGTAGAGCGAACACGTCAAGTCGGAGAAGTTGGGTACAAAGCGTGCGTAATACTGCGCAAAACCGAGGAACGAGCGAAGTTGGTCAGCTATTGTCGGTTTTGGAGCAAGCTTCAAGGCTTGGACACGATCGATATCAGCAGAAATACCCTGACCATTGATGACGTAACCCAGATACTTCAGGCTTGGAAGGTTGAACTCAGACTTCTTCGCGTTAATCTTGACGTTGTAGGAGTCAAGTGCCTTCAGTACCTCCAGAAGGTTCGCGTCGTGTTCTTGCTTTGTTGACCCGAAGATGACGATGTCGTCCTGGTAATCTCGAGTACCACGTAGACCTTGCAGTATGTGATCAATTGTCTTCTGGAATATGCCAGGCGAAACGTGAAGACCAAACGGTAGGAAGCAATGTTGGTAAAGGCCCCTAGGCGTGTTGATGGTCGTAATCTCACAAGCCGATTCTTCCAAAGGAATCTGGAGGAAGGCGTTGGACAGATCGATCTTCGAGAACACGGTTGTTGCCTTCTAACCCTTTAAACATGTCTTCAACCTGTAGTGTAGTCATCGCAGTTTGTCGTAGTTGCAGGTTTACTTGACGGAAGTCACCGCAGACCTTGGTTGACCGTTGACTTCATTGGCGTAACAATGGGTGAAGCCCAAGAACTTGTTGAGACAGGACAAAGAATGCCGTCCGAAACGAGGTTGTCAATGATGTTCTTGACAGGGTCACGCAATCCGTACGGAACTGTTCTTGATCTGACGAAAACCGGTTGTCCCGAGTGTTCCAACTTGACTGGACTGATTCGCATGCCACCCTTGTTGCCGTTACACTTAGCAACGAGCTCGGTGATCGATGAAGATGCGTCAACATGAAATACGATTCGAACCTGTAGCAACCGCAGACCGTCAAGTCCCAAAACTGTCGGATCGTCGCGTGTGACAATGAAGGTGACGTTAGCTTCTTTGTCTTCAGCACGTACTGCTGTAGTGAATTGACCCAGAACTTGCAACTGATGACCAGTGATGCCACGAAGCGAAGCAGTCGAAGTGACTCAGCCGGTTCTGCGAGTCATCGAGGTCGGAGCTGCAGGTAAGGTGTTTGCGGCCACAACTCCTCCCCGTTAGACGAAGTCGTCGAACCTCACCGGTCGTCTCCGCGAACGGTTGCTTCTTCGGAGCGGTGGTCCCGGTGATGGTGAGTCAGGAGAAGAAGACTCAGGAATTGGGGTGTTTTAACACCGCACCGAGAGCGTACTGCGAAGCGTCGACAATAAGCGTAGTTGGAGCGCCAAGTTGGTAACTGGAGAGAACCTTGCTGTTGGTAAGCGCGTCGATGACCTGGTCGTACTGGTGATTGGCTTCCGAACTCCATCGAAAATCGTCGAGCAAGTCGTAGAGCGAACACGTCAAGTCGGAGAAGTTGGGTACAAAGCGTGCGTAATACTGCGCAAAACCGAGGAACGAGCGAAGTTGGTCAGCTATTGTCGGTTTTGGAGCAAGCTTCAAGGCTTGGACACGATCGATATCAGCAGAAATACCCTGACCATTGATGACGTAACCCAGATACTTCAGGCTTGGAAGGTTGAACTCAGACTTCTTCGCGTTAATCTTGACGTTGTAGGAGTCAAGTGCCTTCAGTACCTCCAGAAGGTTCGCGTCGTGTTCTTGCTTTGTTGACCCGAAGATGACGATGTCGTCCTGGTAATCTCGAGTACCACGTAGACCTTGCAGTATGTGATCAATTGTCTTCTGGAATATGCCAGGCGAAACGTGAAGACCAAACGGTAGGAAGCAATGTTGGTAAAGGCCCCTAGGCGTGTTGATGGTCGTAATCTCACAAGCCGATTCTTCCAAAGGAATCTGGAGGAAGGCGTTGGACAGATCGATCTTCGAGAACACGGTGTTGCCTTCTAACCCTTTAAACATGTCTTCAACCTGTAGTGTAGTCATCGCAGTTTGTCGTAGTTGCAGGTTTACTTGACGGAAGTCACCGCAGACCCTTGGTTGACCGTTGACTTCATTGGCGTAACAATGGGTGAAGCCCAAGAACTTGTTGAGACAGGACAAAGAATGCCGTCCGAAACGAGGTTGTCAATGATGTTCTTGACAGGGTCACGCAATCCGTACGGAACTGTTCTTGATCTGACGAAAACCGGTTGTCCCGAGTGTTCCAACTTGACTGGACTGATTCGCATGCCACCCTTGTTGCCGTTACACTTAGCAACGAGCTCGGTGATCGATGAAGATGCGTCAACATGAAATACGATTCGAAACTGTAGCAACTGCAGACCGTCAAGTCCCAAAACTGTCGGACCGTCGCGTGTGACAATGAAGGTGACGTTAGCTTCTTTGTCTTCAGCACGTACTGCTGTAGTGAATTGACCCAGAACTTGCAACTGATGACCAGTGATGCCACGAATCGAAGCAGTCGAAGTGCGTAACATGCTGTTGTCAAAGCCCAAGTTAGTGAAGTGGTTCAATGGCAGGAAAGTAACTGGACTGCCAGTGTCAACGATGAAAAGCAGTTATTCACCCGTCTGAACGAAAACCGGGTTGGCAGATATGACCATTGTGGAGAACTGTGAAGACCGGAATAGTGTTCGACTTGGCTTCCTCGTCGACCGAAACTGTAGTAATTTCTGTGGTAGACTTCGCTGAACGGCAAACTCGTTGTATGTGGCCACTTCGTTTGCAAAGATTGCATACAGCACGTCTGAAGCGGCAAGTTCGTCGTTGGTGCATCCCTCCACAAGAGTCACAGGCGTTGTTAGACTTGGTCTGTCTAGTCTTCGGCTGAGTGACTTGGTGGTTAGGTCGATGTTTGGCGAACTTCGGCTTAAAGTCGGTCTTGTGTCGAGACGTGATGAAGACGTTCGAAGCCTGGGTGACGACGTTGTTGAATTCGTCCCACTTTTCGACGAGGGTCTTCGCCTTGTTGAAGTCTAAACCAGTCTCCCTGCACAGCTTCCTCTTCAGGTCTTGGTCTCGTACACCAGCTACCAGTCTGTCGCGTAGTTGTGTTGGCAAGTCGGTACCGAACCCACACTTAGCCGCCTGTTGTTGAACCCGCAGAACAAAGGACTTGTTGGTTTCTTCTGTCTTCTTTACCAGATTGTGAAACTTTTCGCGTTCCACTAGCGTGATGTTAACGGGAGACAGGTGGTTCAGCAGTAGTGTCTTCAAGTCTGCAACGCTCATTGCTGTTACGTCGTCTGGGTACGACAGGTCGCGAAGTAGTCTGAAGGCTTGTTTACCCATAAGCGTGATGTAGAGATTAGGATTCCCGACCGGTTTCACCTCTTTCAGGCTAGTCATGGGAATGAACTTAATACACAGCTTTATTTTCAAATAAACATAGTTTCTGGTAAACTACTAGAGAGGAATTGGCACATAGACGTAGCCAAGATCAGAATTGTCATGATTTGTTAAGTTTAGGCTGAAGCATAGATACAAGCATCTTCTCTTTGTTCTCTCGATCAATTGATGTGGATGATGGTGACATCTTCCATTTTTTAACCATTTTATCTCCATTTTTTTTCATTTATATATATACGTGTACATACAGTATACTCACTTGTCACAACACAACATGTTTCAGCATCTGCAATGTCATCCTCAGGTGTACACAATGCAGGTTAGACAATACTTTTATATGAAATCAAGCAACATTTAAATGACCACAAAGTCAGTCAAAGTCAGAAGTCACAGACTGAATTCACAAGGCTAGCACCTAGCACAATAGATGGCTATTTACATTAAAACAGGAAGAGTAAAATACGCAGAGGGCTATTTACACAAATCTATCTGCAGATTTAGATACAAAAATTTGGAGCTTCCTCGTTCATTCATCAAAGCTGCAATGTTCGACTTCCTTATTAACAAAGATTCCAAAATTGTTTACTGTTTGCAACAATTTCAAAGCCATTTCATTCCGGATGATGAATATGCATGCTAATTTCTGTCTGACTTGGGTGACTTTCAATGTTTATTTATTCTTGTAGAAAAGCATCGAATAGAACTGCCAACGTAGCATTTTGATAGCAGTGCTCACACATAGCCAATACTTATTTACGATATTGGATCTCAAATCAGCTGACACTTGAAGGAACGGAGATCACCCCTACATAATATGCAAATCTAACTATGGGTTTTTTTGGAAGAAAAACTTGTATTCATTGGTCAAAGACATTTTCACTCCAACTAACTACGATTTATTCTGTAATTCATGGCTACGTTTTTTGGATGAATGTTTCCTCGTTAGGGAAGAATCTTTTGGACACATCAATAATTTCTTGCACATTCTAAATAATCTAGATAATAAAATCAAATTTTGTTTATTTCCAATAATTCTATCTTAGTGTGTAAACTTATGTCTCAGTTCGTGCTAATTTTGAATGTAATATTGAATGATATTTTTTATTTCAAATTTTTTTCATTTTTGTTGAAAATATTTCATCACAACTCTTGAGAAGCCTTGAGAAAGGTGAACCCGGTTGGGCCTCAATTGTGTTTTCTATTCTATACTGTCAAGTGTCGGGTTTGTTTATATTATTAATTTCCATTTTTGCTGCGTTTATTTTCCTCATATATACATAGATAGATAGATGTACCTTGCATTCTCAACTGCTTTTCTGTATACTCCACCCTGTGTCTCATAGCTCGGGTGGGAGTGACTTGTTTATCCTTAAAATCATTACAATAAGCTATTTCTATCAGAATCTATTTTAATCAACAATCTACTGTGCTTTCATTATCATGCCGATTATTTTCGGTCACTTAGAGGAAAATGAATGACACTAAATAACGAAGGCATTTACTAGGAACAACTTTAAAATTTTAAATTGAGTCTAGCAGGGTTCTCTTTATGTTAAATATCACTAAATGAAAGCTAAAAAATGAATTGAAATGAGATGCTAGAAATGAGATTGTAAGAAAGTAAAAAAAAATAGCGTAGACCCAAAATCACATGAACTCCGTGAGTTTGATCATCAGTCGGTACCAATGTGATAAAGCAAAAAAGGGTTAATTTTCTCGACGGAAGCTATATTACAACGAAATTGCAATGTAATAAAATGCCCGACGTCACCTGAATTTCAGTCTGTGCCGACAACTGTCATTTATTAAATTACTGTGAAAATCACCTCAATCCTGCACTCAACATCATGTTAATGTAAATTCATTTCCATTGCTGATGACTAAGTCGATGACAAAACGTCGGACATTTTATTCATTGCAACTTTGTTGTAATACAATTTAGGTCGAGGAAGTTAACTTTTTTTACTTAACAATATGTTATGTGTGTGGTGTAGCGATCAATGGTTTTCAAGCTTTGAAAACTCGCTAAAAAGCTCGACCCTGCGCGTCAATTGCTAATTATATATATGCGCGACAATAGTGCTAATATTGTCGGCTCTGATTGAAGGATTTGCTTGATAATTAGTTGACTTTATTTAACATTCACTTAATGAACTAAATACTTTATCATTGCTCTCAGGCGCTAAACAAGGACATTATGTTGTGCTCTCATGTTAGATTACCAATAAGAAAATTGACTATAAGCATGTAAAATGACCACATGCAATTTGTAAAAGTGGATGAACATGAAAATCTTAACTACTGTAACGTGGTGAGTTTTGAATTCAACTTTAAGTTTTATAGGTATCAATTCAAATTAGAACTCAAAAATCAGAAAATTTCATTTTTATATGAATAAACTATCCTTGCATCAATTACGGCGAGGCAAATAAGCCTCCGTGGATGATAAGGCCCATTTGTAATTTCTCAATAAGTATTGCTCAAACATGTTTGAAGCAAAGTTGCTATAAATGTGTATTATACAGAGTGTTTCAAATGTACGCTAACAGTCGAACTTGGCCTTGAAAATCTACAATGGATGCTATGATGACTTTTCACGATAGCACATAGCTAATAAGCGTTGTATCCGTAAGGCGTAAAAAGTTCATGCACTTTTGCAGCTGGTATCGCATAAATCACATAATAAAATATTATGCTCTCTATTCTTTTCATGTATACATATATTTCACTGCAGACTAATTTGAAAGCACACCGATGATGAGAAGTCGAATAATGACCCAACATCTAGAAAGAATTTATCATCTAACAGGAATTTATACAGAACTGTGTACCACAGTGTGACCGAAAGACTTCAAGCGTGTGCCGATGTCCATGGAGGGCACTTTCAGCTTTTGCGTTCGTGAATTTTGTGTACTTTATGTTGATTTTCTAATATTAGAAAATGAGTTGAGTAAAACATGTTTTTATCAATAAGATCATCTGACGCTTTTTATCTCAGCCAATGGGATCTCACGGTGCTTGGTGCGCTTTGGCATGGTGCATGAACAATGCATAAATTCTAAGGTGACGGCCTTCTGGTCATCAAACGAGATTGAGTGTCTGACAGACCTCATATCGATGGTTCAATCGCGGCACTTTAGATTGGGAACAATTGTCTTCGCTTCATTTTCATGAGGATGTTTGTGGTATGCAGAAATATGTGAAGAAGTTATTAGAACCTGATGCGGACTTGCAGGTCATTTTGAAACTGAAACGAACCGAATCTCTCCATCTCATACGTTCAACTTCATACACGCCACGCAGCATCGACATTCGTCGAAAAGAAGTTTCTCTATGTTGAAAGAGCTGTTAGCGAAAGACCACAATTTTCTCAGCAAAAATATTTTGTCAAAAAATATTTGTTGCTTCATTACAATAAAATATTGCTGCAAATGTATGCAGCATCGAAATGCAGAAAATGCATACAAGGGACTTTAAGAGCAATGAAGTCGGGATCTCATTACCTGCTCTGTACGTTGGGTCTATTACCCGAATCCTGGACAAGCTTTATACGAATATATATCTATCTACACTTTGACAGAAGACTGGTGTCCTTATCCTAAGTAAATTCTAAGTAAAGAATCAGCTTGCTTAGAATGGATTGAGAAACGACGGTTAATGCGCAATGAAATGACATTGAAAAGCTTCTGATGACTAATTGAAATTTATATCCCTTCATCTAGCAAGTGTTTTCATTTCATCGCTTGTTTATTAAATGCTTTGCATTTATTACGTATGTTTTAGTTTAATACTCACATAGTCATTATACGGAGTTTATTACCCGATTCTGCC
Organism: Prostheceraeus crozeri; assembly: GCA_907163375.1. Classification (NCBI taxonomy): domain Eukaryota; kingdom Metazoa; phylum Platyhelminthes; order Polycladida; family Euryleptidae; genus Prostheceraeus; species Prostheceraeus crozeri. The sequence continues at coordinate 39,044 of CAJQUW010000645.1, read as the reverse complement.
CCTGTGTCCAATTTTCTCATATACATTTAAGTATCAATAAACAAGTTAGAACAGTTCCCTACCAACTATTCTGAAAGACTAAGAAATGAGATAACGTGCTATAGGCCTGAGCAATACTTAGGTCGAAAGACGAGGTTTGACATTATGATTTTAAGCAATTGCAATTTTTAAACGATATCCATTGATCGTAATAAAAGTTTTGTTGAAGGTGGATATATTTTATATATTGTACAGAATGTTTCAAATGTAGGTTAACAGTTGATTCTGTCCTAGAAAATGTATGTTAACTGTTGTATTGGCCAGCGCACCAGCGCATTTTGCACTGGGTGTCAGAAATTGCCTTAATGATAATTTTCCTCGAAACTGGATCGGGAGATGTGGTGGCATCCTTTGGCTCCTCGCTCTCCCGATCTTACTCCAATGGATTTCTTCTTTTGTGGTGTTGTGAGGGAGAAAATGTACGGACGAAGGCCATACACACTTCCTCAACTCCGCTCCTATATCACAGATGCCTGTCAAGAGATTAGTGATGACAGGAATTTATACAGAACTGTGTGCCACAGTGTGATCGAAAGACTTCAAGCGTGTGCCGGTGTCCATGGAGGGCACTTTCAGCTTTTGCGTTCGTGAATTTTGTGTACTTTATGTTGATTTTCTAATATTAGATTCATAGATTAGAACATCAGTTTCAAAATGACCTACAAGTCCGCATCAGGTTTTAATAACTTCTTCATATATTTCTGCATACCACAAACATCCTCATCAAAATGAAGCGAAGACAATTGTTCCCAATCTAAAGTGCCGCGATTGAACCATCGATATGAGGTCTGTCAGACACTCAATCTCGTTTGATGACCAGAAGGCCGTCACCTTAGAATTTATACATTGTTTCATGCACAATGTCTGGAGCACCGTGAGATCCCATTGGCTGAGATAAAAAGCGTCAGATGATCTTATTGATAAAAACAAGTTTTACTCAACTCTGGGAAGTCCAGTGGGTCACTGGTGACCAATAAAAATGATGATACTCAAGGGCAAGAATCTTAACCAATAATGAGGAATTCTTGGAGTTATTGTGCACTAAACTGTTGGAAACGATCTGATTATTGACATAACTTCAAAAAAATGAATAAACTTTTGATTCGTTTCATTGTATCTCTAAGAAAAGTGAGTGCAGCAAATTTTGGCTCGCTTTCCAATGTGCGTTTAAGGAATGATGATTCTTTTTATGTTATATACCATTTCGCGTGTATATACCAAAGCAGAACTAAATATCAGTTGAACAATTGTGTGACCATTGGGTTAGGTGGCAGAATAGAATTATTGTTGTGATGACAATCAAAATTGCCATGAGCTATTAAAATTTATTTTCAATGCATTAATTAATACAAAAAAAGCAACCTACTTTATATATATATAATATAATATTTATTATGTATATTATATATATATATATATATATATATAATAACATAATTTGTATATAATTGTAATTAAGAATTTCAAAGTATGTGACTCTTTATGCTACTTGTCAACTTAAAAATTGAAATTATTTCAAAACAGTTCGATAGATAGTCACAATATAGTAATTTTATAACTTAATAAGTGTTAGAATAACTGGACATGGCAAGAGTTTGCATGGAGGACTTTCTATTTGAAAGTTAAGAAAAATATTTCCATTATGCTACTTACAAAATTCAAAATCTGAATTTTCTCGAAAATAGCTCGATGATTTTTTTTAGGATTAACATTTTTGACCTAACCCGACTTAGTATGCTCAGAAAATGTAAAAAACAGTTTTTCTGGAGAATTTTCTAGGTGATCATCGCATTCAAACCCATCGTGCATTTTCAACACTTTAGCACCAAAGTGCCGTCATACCATTAAGCACCAATGAGTCAAAAATGACTCATACTTATTTTTCCCGCATTTTGTATTTTTCATCCAACTGCATTACCCTTAAGTTGACATATTGATTGCAATTGGTAGTTATATTACGTGTCACTTAGCAGTTTTTTAAAAAAGCAATGATTTATAAGCTTTTGCGCTGCGCAGGGTATTTCAATAGCCAAACTATCATTTCATATGTTAAACTGAGAGCAATTAACAATTAACAAGATCTTTGCTATTTAATTCTGATGCGGGTAATTTTTAACACTGGAAGTCTTGAAGTCTTCTTGAACGTTATCTTTTCATCAGTAATTAGTGTTGCAAATGGCAATAATAACCGGTAATATCACCGCAATAATTACCGATAATTATTACCAAAGCATCATCGGTAATATTTAGCTACCGGTTATTTTTGAAGCTTCGATTTGATTTCAACGTAAATTTATATGTACTAGTAGGTTTGTGTCACATAGATTTTTCCTATGTTAATCAGCATTCTGATTAGCAAGCTTCGATATTGTTTTTTCTGGAATTTGATGTTGATTGAAATCATCTTGTTAAATCCTATTAACAGTTCAAAATGTTTGGCATCAAATGAAAAATTGCTAAATCAAAATAAAATTAGTCAAAAGTCAAATCAATTCATGTTCATTCCTTCTGTAGGTGATTTGATTAATACGAAGGTGATTAATGATGCTCAAAATGAAGCATGCGAAATAGGATAAGTCTACTACTCCAGTTCCAACAAAGTCTGCAAGCAGTATTTGACAGTGGTCATTCCGAAGTTGCAGCAATAACAGCCTTTGGCTATTCAATTGACTATATGTCCGATATAAATGATGTCTCTCAATATAAAAGATTTCAATGTCCAGAGAATTCAATCGATTTATCTCTTCTGCAGGGCACCAACTCTCCAAAGTCAGTGCTGGTGAATAATTTGTAGCAATTTTAAATAAAGCATTTCGGTTAAAATATCATCATTTGTAGCAGGTAAATAGAAATATTTCAGAGCATCATGGAAGTCTAACCATAGCCTATCTTTATCATGCTAGTAAAAGCATAATTTTTCTTATTTTACCAATAAGAATCGTAAATAGCTTGCAGCTATGACAAGATTTATTCTAATTATCTCAGATGTTAGGAAACAGGTTTCTTTCCATCAATTCAATTTCGTCTTAGTAAAAGTGACAACATTATTTGCTGATGGATTTCCTGCCGCTACTGCTGAACTTGACATTCAAGTTGACTGCGGAATATAGCATTAGCAATATTAACTTAACTACAGTGCGTTCATAAAGTCACTGTGCACCTAGTAAATCAATGCAGGCGCAGTATTTTGCCGCTTGGAAAAAGATGGCCGCGGCATTATAAATAATGAAGTTTCTTGTAAAACCATCGACTTCTACGTGATCACAAAATATCTATTTACATCTTACAAAAACTGTTGAAAATGTCCACCTTGTTCACGAATACAAATATCAATTCGACGATTCATATTCTCAAATACCCGGTGAATTTCCTCGTGTCTGATAGCGTCAATTTGCTGTCAGTTGCTTCCTCTTAACTGCTGTAGATTTTGTGACTTGTTTCGGTAAACCTCCTGCTTCACCGCTACTCATCAGTAAACGTGCAACACATTCAAGTCCGGGGATCTCGGACTGGAACAAGTCGGGGATCTTGTTTGGAATATTCTACTCAAATATCGAACTGAGGAATTGGTGCTATGCACAGTTGCTCCATCTTACTGGAAGTAAGCAGTCAAACTTTCATCGTCACTTAATTGGTCAACGAGCGAAGCAATAATTTTGTCAAACAATTTTTGCAATAGTACTCGTAGTTGAATATCGGCCCAAGCATTCGTATTCTTGACATACGAGAATGTAATGGCTTCTTAACAAATTCGTGTGGGTTTTCACTATATCATATTCGGGAACTTTGGCTACTAACATGCCTTGATAGATGAAACCAAGCTTCATTAGAAAAGAAGGTCTTATCGAGTGAGTAAAACTTGAACTTGAGCACATTATTTTCAGTTAGATTTTCCTTGAACCAAAAGCATTACTGAAGACGCTTGTCATGATCGGCATCATTCACTTCATGTTGGCCAGAGATGCGGTACGGATATAGGCCTATGTTCTTTCTTACAGCAGGATGAGCGGCCCCGAGAATCGACCCACTTCCTGGGATAAGCGATACATCGACTTGTTTGGGCTATAAAGTCATTGCTTCAGAAGTAACATTTTCAGGAATAACCTTTTTATCAGTTAAGATTAATGATCGATCTGAGTGTGATGGATCATGCACCGAGCCAGCTTCTCTAAACTCACTGATTGGAGTCCAATCAGCATTTTGATGAGACAAATCAGATGCAGAAAGTCTTTCTAAAAACTCCTTCACTTCATTAGTATATTCCCCATTGGCGCGGTGAACATATTCGACCAAGAAGTTTCTCCCTAGCATTGACAGCACCATGTTTAGCTTCGAAATGCAACTAAGCGAGTCAGTTGCTGACGGATGTGAAGTTCAATTCAACTTCTAAATCATGTGGAATGTCACAAGCTACTAAATTGCGCTTCTCAAACAAGTCAGTGGCTCTGTGCATGTGTTAGCTATCTACAATTAAGATTACGACTGTTCTGTTTGGCAAATCATAGTTTAGAAGAGGTACAGAGTGACTTTATGAACTATTTTTTTTGTCAGAGGGCAAGACTGAATCGTGTCGACAGTTACTGTGGTACTCCGCTCATTCCGAACCTATATTATGAGAGCGGTCCGCAAGTGATGTATGTTCGCAGCTGAGACCGCCGGAAACCATAGAGGCAGGGAATGCAGAGAGCCGGCTAGGATTGGATGGAGATATGTCCTTTGCAGTCCACCGCATACGGTGTCTGGGGGTGGAGGGCACTGATTACTTAAACAGCTCTGCACTATGGCATTGCAAAGCAATGAATCAAATTCGGTTGTCCACGTGGGTTCTTTGACTGTCTGGGGAACTGTCTTGCCAATATCTGGTCGCAAGAGCAATACTTGCCCGCTCCACTCACCTCACTCACATGAGTACTTTTACTTCGATCGGCCATCTTTTTCACTTTTCTTTTATTAGTTTTAGTTTAGTTTTGTCATTTGTGTCATTTTGATCTTCAGGATCTATTTTTTAGTTTTATTTAACCTGCTCCTTAGGAACATTTTTTGCAATATTCATGTAATATGTACTGACAAATGTTATGTGTATGAAACCCAAATAATTGTTGCATTTGAATACATACTTAGATACTTGTAAAAAAAATGATGATTAAATACATCAAAAATGTCCTATGAACTATGTATTAAAGAGATTCCATTCTACAGCTGTATTATTGCGGAAATTTGCTTCTGCCATATTCAACCTGTATCGCCGATAGAAAAGCCATTCATCAAAAGCTTCTGATTATACTAGAATTGGCTATGAGAAAAGCAAGTTGATGCAAAATCTAAAGCGTCGAATGATGTAGGACCTATGTTTCAAGCTCTCAAACATTATCCTTATTAAACAGTTTCACTGAAGTGAAGTATCCATAATAGTGACAAGTTCGTTTTGTCACAAGGTGCATCATTGAGTTTGCCAGAAATTGAAGGCGTTTCAAATTGAACCAGGAATGGCATTATTTTGAAATTGAAGTGGAGAGAAAGTCTTCATTTTGCAATACTATTAGGCCCAATTCATGGCAAATTGATTAGCTATTAGTTTTAGCAGGTTCCGCTCAAAGTATTACAAATAGTTCCATTCTTGCATTGACTAGATAATCTAATCCAATTTGATTTCCTATCAAAAAGTGTTTAAGTTTGTTTATGCATTGCAGTTCAAAGACAATGAGATAATTAATAATGCTGTCTTGCTGCACTTCATTCATCAAATTGCATTGATTGACATGGATTCAAGCTATTATAGGCAAACGTAGTATTACAATAATGTGCATGCATTTTTTACCATCAAAATTACAATAGTTCTATTATAATGAAACTTTTTGAAGGATTCCGCCAACTGGTGGATGGCTAGTGCTGGAAGTGAAAATCTACAGAAATCAATTTCATGAACGTAAAACCACCTCACACCAGTGGCAATTCCTCAGGGTAATTAAGGTTAACAATGTTTACTGTCAAATTATCATGTTAAACCAACTTTTACCATTTTATTCTTAATGATAGAGCAGTTCATCTTTACTCTCGTTGTCTTAAAAGTAAATTTTAGAAATTTATTACTTATCATTTCAAGTCAACAATGAATCCATCCCATATACTCCATGAACTTTCTCCGAATAAGATGTTGTTTTCCGGTCATGTTAACATGCCCGTGCGCAAAGCAGACAGACGCTCTTGTTCATTTTTCCACATTGTTCAATTATTTATAATCGTTTGTATATCTGATACGTTGCTTTGCCACAGCTCTTTTATTCAACCGCCGCACATGCTGTAATTGCACGTTAAATTGACTTTGAATGATTACTTATTTGTGAATTTTGTCTCGTATTATTATGTCTTGATTTCCATTCTCAAAAATATACGCTTATTTTATTCCATTCTATTATTGGTAATAATAATATTTGTACTACTATATTTGAAGCTTATTAGTAAAACATCATTAAATTGTGAAATCTACATGGTGAAAGAAGATTCAATGTCACAGAGCTAAGGTGATTACTTATCAGCATGGAAACAGCCGATTGTTGATAAACGTCATTAAATACATCCCGAGTTGGCAGACATTAGGGCGCGTTTAGGAAAACACTCCTCTCAACACTCCCTGTGACTTGGCAATACTGTTTGTCTTATTTCTTCAGTATGAGCGATGCAAGTTCACCGATCGACTCGAGTGTTTGAGTAACCGACGGATATTTTTTGATCTTGTATGATGTCTTATCTAATTTATGTCTGAACGTTGAGGACACAGAATTAGATTGTGTAAGCAGAAGTGTGCCAGAAGTACAGGCCGATTCAAAATGATGGCACATGCAGGAACTTTTTAAGTGGGTAAAAAGAAATTTGTAATACCTTGCAGCGATAGGAAAAACAGTCGTGAATGCTGCGGATTGCTGTGAATTCCTTCAAGATGCTCCGATCACCACGATTCCTTCAGATTCAAGAATTCAGATTATTTTGCAAAGGTTTTCTCGATAATGTGGACCCTCCGATCATTATTAGAAAATTTAGCAGGCGCACGAAAAAAAATTTCACAAACTCAGGATTAGACTGTGTCTCTTTACTGCGTGATCCGGTTGATAACAGTCATTGAAATTTTGCAGACTTTCGCGTGTTTAATGTTGAACTGGCTGCTCATTGTTTGATTATTATGGCATTATGTCAGCATATTGTGTGCCATTTCATTAACGTTAAATGTTCCAGTATTTCCATTCTAGTGAAATAGAAGAAGAAACGATCTGTCTAATTTTGTGGTTGAGGATATCTTGAATGCTTCTTACATATGAAATCGTTACGAAGTATTGGTGATCTAAGATCCGATGAAACATTTCAAGATATCATAAGATAAAAAAATCATTGATAGATTGTTCGGATAAGGTGCCAATTCATTTACCAGTCACTCGTGATGTTACGAAATCTGATGGTCTATTTGTAGGCCTACGTTTTGTGAACTCGATTGATAAAACTTGTTCATACATCAAAGAACGGTTCAAGATATTTAAGAACTGAAGCCATTTCAGTTACTAGATATCAAAAGGTTTCCAGGTTATTCAAACAATTTCGAAATGATCTGTTTTGTTCTATCGATAAAGATAAGATGCATGTTTTGCCAGACAAATAGTGTGCCGAATTGTAAGTTTTGCATAAAACTAATGAGTTTGTTGTTCAGACAGTAAGTGCATTAGGGTTTTTGAAACTGTTGATACGTGATTTTTCTGATGTCTTTCCCGAGACTGAAAAATTACCAGTGGCGTCGCGTGCTCCTAGACCATAGGCCTTCTCTCCAAAGTGGATTCCTATATTTCTGCAGCAGACAACATGAACTGCATAAAATAATTAATTTGACACTATCTTAATTTCAGTGAAATTTCAAAAACTTGTACAAGTACATGAACATTCAAATCATGCTGGCATCCATGACTACAGAATGAAATGAAATGATGTGAGAAATAGATACTGATATTTAAATGAAAGGTACACTGAAGTCCTTAGACTATCCAATGTTGACTACTCTGCATGTGAATTGTGATTCACTATGAGTCCTATATGACAGCCTCTTTTTCTGAACAGCCTCATAAGCATGCAATCCTAACCTGACTGTTCGTCAACGCGGCTCCTGTTTTCCCAAGATTTTAAACGTCAAATGACAATGAAAATGTGATGTTGTTTTCTCATATGACGCTTGATCACCTTGGTGAGATTACTATAGAGAACATCACTCTCGTGGAAGCTCTCGCCAACGCAAGACTATGTTGTGTTTATTATAGCCTCTGTCAATCACTTACATGTTTCAAATTTAGGGCTGCTAAAATGTTTTTTGTGCTCCTCCTGATATTCTATCCCTTGAGAGTGGTTTAGTTTTTATTTCAATGCCATAAGCTTCGTGTACAATGACTAGAGTTTGAACACATCCCCAGCGCATTGTGTGATTGCTTGAAGATTCCTGCAGTTCACACCTGAGCGCTGGCACTCGGAACGTATTTGAGAGTAGTGACTTGAAACTGTAAAGTGTGTGTAAAGGTATAAACGCAAAGATGCTCTCAAACACAAAAAATCAAAACTATTTGCACTTACGTTTTATGAACGTAAATAATTATTTTTGGGTATGCGGCGAAGGCCTCACAGGCATGGAGATGACGCCACTGAAAATTACTCAAAACACTCACCACGCTTAGCGTGTGTAGTTGTGGTTGTGAAAGATCATTCTCTACTCTCAAAAGAGTATGTCCGATGAGAAGCTGTGCAGTTTGTCTTTTCCTTCAATTGAAAAAGAGCTCATTGCTGTATGATAAAAACAGGCCCTACAAAATGGCATTCAGATGTTTTCGACATTCTTGCAATGTTAGAAAAAAATAATATTGAAGAAAAAATGAATATTGAACTGGAATTCTTTGTTTTCACTTCATTCAGAAGGTACATGTGTACAGATGTATGCTCGTATCCATTTTGAAACGATATGACAAAAGGCGAACAATTACATAATAGCTGGACTTGCCGTTTGCTTATTAATTCTAAGTTTAATAGAAGGTGTTAACCTACTAGAGAGATACAATCGCCGCTGCCTCACACTATCAATTTCATAGACTATTTTGAATTTCCTAGCCGAGTATCTTCAAAAGTTTAGTCATATTGACATAATCTATGCAGTGTGACTTTGTTTCCACCATAGTTTGAATTTAGGCCAACAATAGCCCTATGTGCATCATTCGTAATATCTCTGTGCGCGAGGATCAAATGCACAAATTTCAACCTGGCATATTTTTATGCTATCTCACATACATGTATATTAAAGGACTCACCACACAGTCTCACCCGTAGTAATCATGCTGAGAAATTTGCTATCGCTTATTTAACATTTAGCTATTTTGCTTACTTTACATATACTACTAACAAGTGTTAAGCATGCATTTGTTGTTTTCAATTACTCAATTCAATTTGATATTTAAAGCGTCTGTTGCAGTAGCGCCCTGGTTAATACAAAAATAAAGTGAGATAGAATAAATTTGCTTTAGAATTGATAGTTCATTAGCATCACAATTGGAATGATATTTCAACAAATTAATCAAAACAGGCTTTATTAGGTCAGACAGCAAAAAATGGTCACTGCTTGTGTATAGGCAACATACCAGTAGGCTATATGCCCTTTCTAACCACTTGAGCAGAACTTTTATAATCAAACATCATTTTAACGATTCCGAAGTTAGACTTCACAGAATATCAATAATATAGCCTACAGTATTCCGCACTTTTTGAAAATCACGGAAGCATTTAATCGGACGCAGTCAGTTTTTTTAATTTTAGCTTTTGAGCAGTTGCTCCAAGTCATTGAAATCTAAATTATGTTTTGGTAGGCTGCCGTAAACTTTTCGGGAAAACTGAGTTTACAAAATTTGCGACGTACGTGGTGCGCCCAAAAAGTTTCCGGCCAATGACAGAAATTCCTTTCAATTTCTAAAGTAAACATCTGAAATCAATACATTGGTTCTTTGAGAGCTAGAAACGGTCAGGATCATAGATATCTGATCTGACATCTGTTCATAGACATCTGATTTCAACCAGCGAACGCACTTAGTCAAAAATCATTTTCACTCGTGAAAGCGCACTGAAAGGATGACTTCATTGCGACTTGATCACTTGGATAAAGTGGAGTATCGAAGCTCGATTCGTTTTTGTCTTCTGCTTGGTCAGTCAAGTGCAGACATTGAAGCGAACATGCTTCTTGCTTACGCAGACAAGTGTCCGTCAGAATCGACGATCAAGTTTTGGATTGCCGAGTTCAAGAGAGGACGTCAACTTGTGGCTGACGAAGAAAGAGAAGGCCGCCCAAAGACTTCTGACAACGAAGAAAACCTCGCCAAATTGGAGAGACTGGTCCTTGAAGACAGGAAGGTGACAACAAGACAGCTTGCTGAGTCTCTGAAACTGTCGAAAGCATCTGTTGGCGAGATGCTGCACGAAATGCGCTTCAACAAGGTTTCGTCTCGCTTTGTTCCGCGCTTCTTGACCACCGAGATGTGCACCCGACGCCGTGAAGCCTGCCTAGTGAATCTTGAAATTTATCGCCGCCATGGCGATAATTTCTTGAGGAACATCATCACTTTTGATGAAACGCCACTGAGCCTGTACGCACCTGAATCCAGGCGAGAATCTCTGGAATGGCGCAGGCCTGATGAAGGCAAAGTTTGGAAGCAACGATCTGGAGCGATCCGAAGAGAAATGATGCTGACTGCCTTCTGGAATGCTGGAGGAATCATCTTCCTGGATTTCCTACAAAGACAGGAGACAGTGACCGGTGAATATTACAACGAGCTGATTCAGCAGGTCCGCAGCAAGGTTCGCAAGCCAAGAGGTCTGCCTCATTGGTTCCTTCAGGACAACGCTCCAGTGCACACTTGTCGGCTGCCTTGGAGAAGATTCGGCAGCGCGGGCTTCGAACTTGTGAAGCATCCACCTTATAGCCCGGATTTGGCTCCATCAGACTATTGCCTTTTCAACGAGTTGAAACGCCATCTCCTCGGGACTCATTTTGAAAGTGCCGCAGCTTTGGAAGAGACTGTAAGAAACTGTTTTGGCCTATTACCTCCCGCTTTTTTCCTTGATGCTTTCAAGGCACTCCCAGTTCGCTGGGAAAAGTGTTTGGCCGCGAACGGCAATTGGTTTGAGAAATAGCTATAATGCACTAAATAAAAACGTCATTGGATTAAATCTTTTCGCTTTATAAAATGCTAAGGCCGGAAACTTTTTGGGCGCACCACGTAGCTATAGAATTGCCCCTCCCCTGTTTCCACTCCGATAACTAGTGCGGTAGGCCTATATCCGCAGTAATTGAATGCTGAGAGCTAGTGCGGATGACTGCTATCTCGGACAAAGTGAATGTCGAAATAGCAAAAACTGTTCCATTTACAATATTTTTGTTTTAAATTGCCAAAATTAGGAAAATCATTGACTCTCAAAAATTACCGATAATACCTGAAATTCACGAAGCGAAATTTCACTGTTGCTTGCTAGCTTGTAGATCGTCCATGCGTTCAGCGCACACATGTCTAAAAGCAGTCCCCTAATGGCCACCTGTGCGTTTGGCATTGAGTATACAGCTGCCGAAGCATTTATGATATTTTTGACCTAGGCTATCTCTTCTTCATGGCATCGTCCGGTGAAATATCATCATATAAAGAACTCAAGAGAGAAGTGGACTTGCTTACCTTGCATCTACAAGTATATGTCGTGAAAACAGTCTTGCTGCGACGATTCTTCATTGTCATCTGGTTGCTTCTTTCTATTCTTCCGCATAGTGCTGTATCTTTTCTATACAAGCTTATCGGCAAGCTGCATGATGTGAAAAAATTGTCACACGTAAAATATTATGATCATTTCGTTGAAAACCTTCCACCAATTTATGTACAGCTTGATAATGCAAAATTATCCTAATGAGTCAAAATTGACTCAGTGGTGCTTAAACGAGCGTAGGCAAAATGGTATTGGTTTCAATGAAATGCAAAGAGTCATGTTATTAAATCGCGTCAACACAAAGTTGATACCGGTATTATTAAAATAAAAGTCACCGAAAAGCAAGGACCCATCATTTATTTAAGAGGAGCAGAAGTGACTACAACATTCAGAGTGAGTAAAAAATAACTCACGGTGCTTCTAGTGTTAGAAAGCAAAGGTGAAATCTAATCAAAAAAAGTCAATCCTTTTTCTTGAGTAACGTCTTAGTAACATAACATAACATAAAATAGAGTTTCAAAAGTTAATCACAAAAATATTGCATGAGATGATAAATACGCTTTACTTCAAATAGTTCCTGATTAGAATCATGAACGCGATCAGTTTGTATGACAAGTTTAGCAAGCCTGTCTAAATAAATCACTGAGGGTGGGATGACATCCTACTACGATGAGTGGTGACGGCATTGCAAGTAAATCAGTCAATTGATTACTTTCCCATTAAAAGCGCAAGAAAATCAAATAATTGCAATTATTTGATGACACCAGTCAATTAATTGCAATTTTAGATAACCCCTGATCGTAGGTACTTATCGCTATATAAGAGGAGGAAATTAAGGGTTCATACTTAGCAGGTAGCACTGAAAGTCAGAAAGGTCTGGCCCGCGGAAACCGCTATCGAAGAATTCTTAATGCAATGAGAAAAATGCAACCGGATCACTGAGACCCAAAGAAGCCGTGCAACATCCAGCTGAGTCAAGCGGAATCCAAAAATGTCCAAGTATTAATGATGGATTCAACTGAAGCCACTCATAGGGCTACGCAAAGGTCTGTAACACAGGCGTCATACAAAATAATATGATAGCGGCCTTTTCCTATATTCACTTTCTTTGAGTTGTTGAAGTATATTTTTTAAAATGACAAAAAAATAATTAGAATCAGAATTGATTGCGCTCTTTGTGAAAAATTTATTGCAAGGATGATGCATGAAAATCTACGTTTCTCATGTTGACATCAGTTTCTATTTTTAACTCAGCAAGTATTATCAGCTGATCAAATTTGAATCAGGGATAGCCACTATTATATTTATAGAAGCTAATCAGCTCACCAACAATGATATATTTATCATATTTGAGGATGTAATACAGAATAAGCCTAAATCGATAATATATTTGCTCAATATCGTTATCAGCCACAATTGACTCAGAAACAGCTCTGCATGAAATACAGAATGCATCGATAATCAATTTGCATATTATCGTCATGCACTCTTGAGCAATTTTTCTTTGATCAACTGGATTTTGAATGCTAACGTCATATTTGAAGCACCCTGTTAATACAATGGTGTAAATTATAGTTTGCCAATAGAAATATTTGAATTTTGATTGAAAAATCACATTTAATTGCCACAGTTTTAATACTTGAAAAATTTATGCTTGCAATCTTGATGATGAAATTCCATGGAGCAAAAGAAATTAATCAGTTCACATCACTTCAGTTTTTCAAGTGTGTGTTGCAAGATGATATCGACTCTAAGCCATAGTCACTTTAGTATTTTTTGCTAGATTGCTGCTGCGTCGAATGGACGTAGTTCTTAAATGATTAAATGAGGAGACTTTGCGTTGTCAGAAGAAAAATCGCAGTAAAACAATGGGAAGGAGGATCAACTCAAGAGGAAATAGCTAGAATTCTACTTATAGCACAAATATCTGCTTACGTTATTACTCTTAGTTTTACGGCAAAATTCAGACTCATATTCATGAAATATACCAATTATGTTATAGGTCTGCAAGAAAAATCAACAATGAAGTGGCATGTATCCTACCTATTGCAATTTGCAGCAGTGGTCACAACAGGCGGTGTGACCCGAAATGAACGGGCCGGGCCTTGGCTTGAAAATTCCAAGGGATCCGGGGCGAGTATCACCTTTCTGAACTGGCCGGGTAATACGTGTGTGAAGTTAGCCGTACCAATAGTTATTTTAGACGTCCATTTGGTTGAAAATTCATGAATATGCGATTTAAGATTTTTTCGGTAATTTGGTCCGGCTAACTCCACATCCGTACCACCTCGAACTTTTGATCGACGATTTCTCGCAAACTGCTGCATTATTTTGAAAAATGAGTGGTGGCACAAGCTGGCACACTCTAAAATTATGTGTAAATGTTGTTTTCGAGAGTGGCACAGGCGATTTTCGATGTGGTACGGATATTGGTACGGCTAACTTCACACACGTCCGGGTAATTCAGGCTCATTTACAAGTCCGGCTATGAGCAGCAGAATTCCATCAAACTGTCATTTAGAAGTTCATGGCCGATGTTATCGAAAGTTACGGTGTACTATCTATAACGATAAGCTAGCTGAGTCACTGGAGTCAAAAACATTAAGAGTTGAAACCAAGATTTCGTATGTATGATTACTGGAGCTACAAACGACTTGTTGGTATCAGTCCAAACCGTGTATTGACTTTGAAGAGAATTAGCAACTCAGGTGTAGATTAATTGCAATAATGCTCATTTCTACAAATGAAGTCATAATTAGCATCATTTACAATGTGTGAATAATGCATTTCAACTATGAACGATAGTAATGCAAGTCCGATAGCAATAACCTTCCTATTTATAAAAACCTTCACCAATTTAAAAAAACAGATTATCATTTTTTGTTACTGTTGCTATATCATAATCACTGCAGAAAACAAGTTTTAAAATCAAGTTCAAGTCTTCCGATGTCTCGTGATAATTGCTAGTAAATAAGTAAATATTCAAAAATGTGTAGCAATAAGCTCATTCATGTAATAGGGAACTAAAAATTGACAATCTGAAATCTTATTAAAGCTAGTTAATAGCGACGTACGGGGTTGTTTATAATCGTCATAAGAAAAATATCTGCTCCCTTTATAAGTCAGATAGTTCAATTTGTCCCCTCTAACATCAGTAGTAGTCAACATCTAATTGACAAATTAAATAATTTACTGCTGTCTACTCAATCGCTTATATCTCTGGACGTTAGACAACTTTACAACAGTATACCATCACTTCAAGGTCTAAAGATTGCAATTGACTTCGTCTCAAAGCACTGGCCAAGTATCAATAATTTCGGCTTCACTATTAAAGAAATTGAGGATTTCATTAAGTTTGTCACTTTTAACTACGAAATTTCATACAACAATAAGACCTACCTTCAGGTTAATGGCTATCCTATGGGTGACTGATTGCGGTGTACGGGAGGACGTTGGATCGCATTTCCACGAGAAAGGTGAAAGTAAAAATAAAGATAAAAACACTCCCAATTCTTTCAAAGTTTTTCCGCATTTCTATTAATAACAAGTAAGGTAAAAACTTGTTATAAAAACTTGTAACTTGTAAAAACTTGTAATAGAAGTGCGGAAAAACTTTGAAAGAATTGGGAGTGTTTTTATCCTATGGGTGCCCATTTTGCCCCGGCTATTGCCATTATTTTCATGGACCATTTTGAGACTACCGCTCTCAACATCCTCCGTAATGAACACAATATTACCCCTATTTTTATTTCAACGTTATATTGATGACATTATTAGTGGCCCTTTTTGCAAATCCAGCACTGACTTTACTTTAATACTCTATGTCTTCAATTGGGTTAATGGTGCTATTGAATTTACTATCGATATCCCTGACAATAATACTCTAAATTTTCTCGACCTCTCCATTTATGTATCCAGCTGTAAAGTTCACTACAGATGGTATAGTAAAGAATTCCACTCAGGCATCACTCTGGACAATAAAAGCTGGGCAGCCTCCCATGCTAAATCTAATTTTGTACGTCAACTTTCAGTATGTCAAAGATAGATGCTCCGATGAGGATCTACACAATGAGTGTGCTCCGATACGTACCAACAGACTAAAAAATAATGGATACAAGACTTTGACAATTGTGATCAATATCATAATAATTACATAATTATAGCCTTGTGCTTTGCTGGTGATAAATGTTCCAGACGCTTGACCCGCATCGCCAAGAAATACGATGTACCCATCAAAATAACCAATAACCTGAAATATCTCTAGTCAATTTCTCACAATATTAACCAAGGTTATAAAGAAATATTTAGATAGCATTTTGATAAAAGGATATGAAACTAATTTATCTTTCGACACAGAGTTTTTGCTTCTTAATATTTGGCCTATTTCGGCGAACCGCCCTTCTCAATCAGATTTTAAATTACAGTGATCTTATCTAACAAGGTAAATTTTTTTAATCAAATCTGGAATATCTATAAAAACGTCATGGGTGAATGGTGGAAGATAGTGAAGTCAAAGATAATAAGGTCAACATAGCACATTACTGTGCAAACCATCCACAATACACTTTCATGCACATCCACCTAATGTTGTAGAGCTACTGCTGGTAAATTTGAGTGGTTCCATTATGTTATCTTATTGATCAGTTTTTTGTTTTGTTCATTTTTATTTCTAATAATTACGGCCTCTGCTATTTGCCTTTCCATTGCGTTATTGTGATGCACTCCTGCAACGTTCATGTTGAAGTTTTGTTCAATTCCTTCATGCTTGTTTTCACAGTGTCTCCATAGTACTGATGATTCCTGTTTTTCCTTTATTGTTTGATGTGTTCATTACCTCTTGTTCTTGCATTTCTCGACGTTTCACCAACATATATTGGTTTACATTAGTCACACTCTATCTCATAAGTTACTCCTGTTGTCTCACGATATCCCTATCCTCAGGAGGAAAACCACTAACCACGAACTAAACTGAGCGGTCACTCATCTTATTGGTTTCAAACTTATTCATTTTCCGTGCATGCCTCCTCACCTGCACATGATAACGGCCGTGCTGGCTGAAAAATGGGGTGCTGTATGTTATAATCTTTATCATAACAACATACGAGTTGGTATATAAAGGGAGCGAATATTTTTCTTAAGCCGCTATTAAATTAAAAAATCCCCCCGTGCGGTACCATAACAAACAAGCCTAAACGAAAAACCCAATGAAGAAAGAGAGTTGAAATTCTAAAAATACCTACCTGGTTGTTTATGACTTTTCATGACGCCAGTAAATCACCATTAAATAATCAACTGACCTTTTCATGCTCATAATGAATTAGGCTTATCAAAGGCTGCTGTACCAAATCTTGGACGGTTCGAGTGTTACTGACTTTTGCTTTGTCTCATGCAGTGAATGTATTCTTGAATGACGCTCAGTGAATGCAATGTGCTCCACATTTGTGTGTATATGTGCGTGTATGTGATGGAATGAGAGAATGTGAGAGAGAGAGACTCCCATCTCATTCAATGACATCAAATCATTGAAACGATTGAAACGTTTTGGAATATACCGTAACTACGAATACTATATTGGATAGTCGAGTAGCAAATGTTTAGATAGATATAATGTTCAGTTTTTAATTAATGTGTTGTGTTTCTGTACGCATGAATTTTTCAATTGATTGATGGTTATATCTCGTTTCATCCACAGGTTCTTGGTAAGCTTCACATTTTTAAATGTTCTGGGGAGATGATTTGTTTCTTATAGTAATGTGATTTTATCTATTACAGTTGGCTGGAATCACTTGCGGCAGCTATGTCTCACAATTTGAAGCTGAAGTTGGTAAGTGGTACACTGCCAGTCACCAAAAACAAGCACAAACTAGAATCTTCAATTTTCCACCTGGAATTCGCAAATGAAAACATAACTAATTGCAAGTTTTCTGTGTTTATTGATCTACAAGTCAACAACTCTTCTACACGTAGATGAAGAGAATTGACATTATTTGACTGTGTTTATCATATTTTGCAATTTTGCGAGTCCCCGGAAGTCCCCGGATCAACAGAATCGATTTCTGTGTCAAGTAGTTGAAACATTTTGTTCATATATAGGCAAAATAATGTGGGAGATAAACTATCTCCTTGAGGGATTCCGTTATTAGTTCGCTTTATTCTCCATCGTTTAATATTTTGTATCGCTTCCAGGTTATCAAAGTTATAATTAGTTCTGATACTCTACTGTTTGGCAGTATTTCAGCTAGCCTGTCTATCAGTTTTTGTTTTGGAATAGAAACGAATGCCTTCGACAAATCAATGAAACGCAAATTTACAAAGGACTTTTTATATTACTATACACCTTACTTATTTCTCGAAGGATTGGGATGTTGTCGAGAGTTGAGTGTTCTTTCCTAAATCCAATTTGCGAGCAATGTACCACCTTGTTTGCTTCTAGCCATATATTTAGACTTTCGTTAATTATTTTCATTAAGAGTTTTTCCAGGGTTGAAGCTAAATTAATACATCAAAAGGAAGTTGCTTCATTCTTGTTTCCGGATTTAAATATGGGAGCTATCCAGCTGCAATTCCAAGGAATTGGATCACCATTTAGAATGCTATTAAAGAGACGTAGATAAATATTAAGCGATTCCTGTTTATTATTTTTGAGAATTTCATATGCTAAACCATCAGGACCGCTACATTTCTGAGTATCTTTGAGACAGTTTTCAATCTCTAATTTATAACTTATAATCTCTAATAATAATAGTTTATAATTCATAATCTCCAATCATCTAGTATTGATGACTGAAATATATTTGATTCTTGTGATGGAAAGGTATGAATCTCATTGTCTGAAAGAGGTGTGGCGAGGAATCATTCGCAATTAAGTTTTGCATGAAATCACTAGCTGTTAGAGCAGATGTTTTAAGTCTATCTCCCTGTAGTTTTTTCCTTTTCTCAATTATATTTATTTTTTTTCTTCTCTCAATTTTACTTTTGGCATCTTCTAATTCTTTCAATTCAGTAAATTTTATTTTTTTCTTTTCTTTTCTAACTCTTACTTAGTTCATGTTTTGCATTGAGAAGCTGATCTAGGTTTGCTTGATTATCATTATTCCTTAGCTCATTTACTGCCACCCTATTTACTCGTTTACATTCTCTAGTCTCATCTGAATACGTTGTTTTTACCGTATTATTTTGAAATTTGATAATATATATACGTCTTTCTTAGATATAATTTTGTGGTATGTCTCTTTACTTGTAAAGTTCAGTGTTGTCGCTTCTTGCAGAAGTTCTTGACATTTCGCTTTATACAATTCTTTATCAAATTCCTCATGGTTTTTATTTGTCCACATGGTGTATTTGTCTTTTTCTGCTTTGATAACTATTCTTAATCAGTTTTTCATTTAATGTTCGATCGCTTCTAATATTTCTTTTCAATTGCAATTCAAGTTCAAATTTGAAAGGCATATGGTCCGTGTATAGTGTAGGTTCTATATTTCAAAATTTTTCACACAGCAAATTAGGGATTTTGATATCAGGTGACTGATTTTTGACTGATTTTCGTACTTTGCTGTCATGTAAGGTAGCATATGTAGGTCTACCTGGTTCTAATCGACCATTGGCAATTATCAGTGAAGTCTCTTCACAAAATTCAATTATTTCTTTTCCTAATTTCCTTGTGTATTGATTACGATATCACTTGAGTTTCGCCACTCATGATTTATGTCTTTGTTGTCATTTTCATTTTCGATTCGACCATTAAAGTTTACAATCATTATGATATCCTTCATTTTGAATTTTGAAATGTATAATCTGACTGTTTCGAAATAGTTGCTTTCTCTGTATTTTGATCCACGGTTTTCTTTATAGCATACAATGAAGAAAAATTTTTTTATACCTTTCCATTTTTTGTTCGTCAATTTCATTATTAATAGATTTTAATTTTCATTTACTATATTTTCAACCATTAAATAATTTTGCACAATTTTGTGATATAATGAAACTCCCTTGACATTCCTTCCCAGTATTTTAATTTTCTTTATAAATGCATGATATCCATGATAATATAGGATGATGGGTAAGTCCTCACATAAATGAGTTTCTGATAGACGAATAATATCAGCCTCATTAGCATTAGTTATTAGATCTGAGTTATCAATTTTTCATCGTTTAGTCCATTTATGTTTACATAAAACGCTCTTAGAGTCTGATAATATGATTTCACTGAATTATTAGCAATTATTGGATCATAATCAAATTTATCATTATTTAAGTCTTTCTCCTCCTCCTCCACCTCATTCTCTTTATCATTTCTCTCTCTCAAAATTCAAAGGGTTTTATTTTCGTAAAGAAAAGTATCCCGAAAAGTACAGGTGAGTGATGACGTATTAGCTGATGAGCAAATACAATGAAGTTCAAATGGGAGATTTTCTGATTAGTTCAGATGTCAGGTGAGACAATTACATGTCAGCCAAGTAATTGCAAATGAATCGGATATGAATGTTTAATCTCTCTCTCTCTATCTCTGCATATACAATGTATGTTATGTCGTCGAATTTATGCGCATGATCATGGCCAAGTAATTGCAAATGAATTGTACTGATAAATAACATTGTCCCGAAATTGGCATGATTGATAGAAATTGTTATTTATTCTAGAATTGTGTGTATACATTTATTATTTCATTGCACACAAATACTGTCCTAACAACGGCATGAAGCCTGCATTAGATCGATGCCGGTGCTATGATGTTCTTCCCCCTCCAACGCACTCTAAATTGCTGTTAACTTAATTTCCCCCGGAAAAAGAGAAGCAAATATATCCTTCTAGAAACCACAATTCAGATCTTTAAATCGGTTTACATCTTAGCAGAGATGTATGTCCAAACTTTATAAAGTTTTCTAGAAGCCACAAGCCTCGATATCTCAGTGTAGCATCTTGAGTTTGAATCTTATAACGAATCTCAGTTCAAGTTAAAGATGCCCTAAGGGGAAACTGAATAACACGGAATCTAAGAGTCAACTTCCAAAAGTTGCAACTGTTTTTCTGTCGGAAATTATAAACTAAGTTAGACTTTCCGCCAGGAGAATGTAAGCAGAGGAAAAGACAATGTAAGCCAGCCTTCGCATCCGATCCACCTGGGAATTTCAGCCAGTTCTTTCTATTATTTCAGGTATGAAAAAGCAAGTGTCGTGATTGTCAAAAGGATATCTGAGATTATCAAAATCATATCATATGAAAAAGAAATTTCGAGTCTCTGTTTGTAGCAATTTAAATCTTTCTTCATCTCTTCTTATAGAATCTTGCGGTTGGACGTCAGATCCCAGGCTCTGTCATCAATATGATATGGACCTAGTCAACACGACTTCATGCTACTTTGGGACTAGTGCAGTATATTGCCGCAAGATCACCGTCGCAGAAAACAAAGTAAACGAAGATGCTGATTCCTTGCATATTGCTACATACAACGTACGTCAGATTCCCCCATTGTACGATCGAGCATGTGAACGTGAAAGAACCTGCCGAATTCCTGAAGGTGAGTTGAAAATGAATAGTCTATAGTCTTCATAACATTAAGCTGAGAATAGGATTCAAATTCGACTGACATACACTGTTCAGGAAAATGGTCCGCATTGAAGTTACGAAAGGGTCCGTATCCATAGGTCCGGAGAGTCACTATATGGTCCGTATTTAGCAAGGGTCTGCATTAATATGGGGTCCATTTTGAAGGTCCAAAAGGGTCTGTATAGTGATTTATAGGAAAAAATGAGGTAAGGGTAAAATGGTCCTACAATTTTCTACTTACCTTCAGACACCTGCCTATATCGTACTAACTCCATTCTTCATTTTCCATCAATTTACCATAATGACAATTTGTCTCACAATTCCTCGGTTGATTTGTCAATCTATCTAAGATAAGACAAGTAACCTGGCATTTTAACATGTAATGAGTAGCGCTTGCGTGAAGCGCCTCAATCTCGGATGCGGTATTAACTGATTGCAGAATGCAATCCGCCATCCACGTGCCTGTGTTAAAGCAGTGCCTTCCTGGCTAATTCACGCTCGCAGCAGATGGTCCGTTGGCCTTGTGGTTAAAGGGTATGCTTGCACGTTCTCTAGCTCCAACGTCGCTGGTTCAAACCTATCACGACTGATGAGGCCCGGCCGAAACATGTCTTGTGGTTACATCTGTTGAGATTTGACAAATTTATCTAAGATACTTTGGAAAAGTTTGCTATTTCGGCACCTGTGAAATATACTCACAATACTACATTTTCTCTTTTGTACTTCAAATACGTACCCATCCAGAATACTGACTGCATTTGTTACTTCAGACCTTTATTTGTACCATCTAAATACGGATCTTATCGAGATTTTATACAGAAGTGCATCTTTATAGCAATTTTTCTTTGCATTACTCTACATAATTTGCTATTTTCTTGTCATATCTGGACAAATTACTTACAAAGAATATGGAATTCAGAAAATGTGTCTGATAAATTTTGGACCCTTGTGGACTTTTATGCCCATAATACGGACCATTTTCCCTAAAAGCGTATTTGTAATTTATTTATTTTCGGGCATATAGGCTTATCTTTATTTGTATTTTGGATTTCCTGAAAGAGTGACGCGCAGATGTATTTGCATCGCATCTGAGATATTTATAAAAGTGCTTGGATTTCAACATTTATCCGAAAGACTTGCTTGCGTAGCCTATGTAGACCCTTCTCATTTGAGAAATATGCTTTCATTTTTACAATCAAATCTATTGTTAGGATCGATTGGCTACAACCCGAAATTAGGGAGGCTCAGTTCATTCTTCAACAATATCACCAGTACTCAGTGCATTTTTTATTTTCGAAATAATATCATACTGGTGGTCATAATCACAATCAAGTGTCTGACGGCATATAGCATTACATTCTATATGTAAAAAGATTGCATGCGCCTAATGAAGTTTGGAAAGCGCTTGTGTTGTAAATGAAATTGTCACACTAATAATTTAGGTCGATCTTTTCAATTGGTGATGGGAATATCATTATGAACGGCCAAAGTGGTGGGCCACTTCTGTCCCAAGCAATTTTCTACTTTTCCTAAGCCAGTGTTTCACTTTTCGAAGTCTTCTTTCATTAGATAGTGACTTAAAATTGAAGGGAGTCAAATCGCATTCGTGGATCACAAAAATTTTCGAAGGGAGCCTGGCCATCCTTGAACCCACTTCCGCGGTTCATAAAAGCAATCCGCTTATGACTTTGACTTGAATGTTAGAATGCTTTTAGATATGTTGTCTAACTACATGTACTTGCATCAATCTTCTCACATTTTCTAGTTATTGATTGCATTGTTATTGTTATTGATTGCATTGTTGTTATTATTGCAAACACTGACAGTGTTTGCGCATTTAGAATGCCTACAGGACGGACATGGATATGTTATCAACGATAAATAAAAGATATCTGCATTTTAAGATGATAAATTGAGCTTCAATCCTCATATCAACTTATCTTTCTAATTCTACTGATTATGCGTGATAACTAATGTCATGATGCACATCTAGGCAATTATTAATAAATTTAGAAAATTAAGAATTATAATTATAGAATTAGCTGTCCTCAATTTAGCCAACAGCCATTATCTAGCCATATTTGTTAAAATCGCTGGATGCAATAAAGATTCAGCTGGTTTTCCGATTTTCTACACAAGCAATAATAGTTGAAAATTCATCCTTAAATCAATATGGAGTCTTTACTTGCAATGAGAAAGTCGAAGTCCGAAGAAGTCCCAAAGTCACTCTCCAAACTCGAATCACAGCTCTGCTTTCCTTTCAATGAGCGTTCACATACATACCTGCATAGATGTGTACATGCAGGTTTAACAAAAAGTTCTGCGTTTGTGTCATATCTCGTGTTGTGCTGAGCCTTGTCATTCATGTCGTGCTTGTGTTTTAAAATTCGAGTCGATTTTTTTGGGAACAATGATTCATTGTAAATTATTAGTTTGAGATAATTGGAAAACTTATTTGCTGTACAATTTTATTTCATGAAGATGAAGGACGGATAGATAGCAGTCATTCATTACACCTACATAGACAACCTAGAGAAACTAAGGATGCAAGAGTTTACCAAACACGGTCAATCTGCGAGTATTGACCGCATTCCGTATGGACTCTCTGGGACATTGGGCCGAGTACGTTACCAGACGCGAACTTGTACAGAAAGGCTTGTGCGAACTGCCCTAGCAATCTCACTACAAGCACACATGCATTTTCAACAGCTTGTCATAAACATGAGGTTTCTTTAAGTTCAGAGCAGCTGGAAAAACAGCTTTATATTAGATCGGTTGCAAGTATACAGCCTTTTGACAATAATCACTGAATTTTTTAATGCAATTCAGATAACTTTGAAAATTCTTTAATCTGCTTAACCTCCTCCAGTGAACTATTGATTTGCATGTTTAAAATGAATTGTTCAGAAAAAAAGTTTCGTCTTAAATTACGTTCGTGTCATACCAGTTTCTATTGGAGGCTAAACTACCAAAGACAGTCCGGTATGTATTGAAAAGACACTGCATGTACATAATGCTAAAGGAATGTAACCAGTTTTACCTTGTCTACCCCCGTGGATGAATCACCCACATCGTCAAACAACATCTTTCTTTCCAGCGTTGTTTGCTCGTCTGCCAACCCTTGATGTGATTGCATTTGAAGAATTGTTCTTCAAGGGATGTGTAGAAGATATCGCAGATGTTGCTCGTCTCCTTAAAGCTTATAATTTCACTTGGTCATATCAAGCACCCTCAAGTGGTGTTATCAGTGCTGTTGGTTCAGGATTAATGATAGCTTCTCGTTGGCCTATTGTCAGAACTGCCTCACATACGTACAAAGATAGAGAGCTCCTATCAAGTGACATACTGGCTGCGAAAGGAGTTCTGTACGCAGCAATTCAAAAGAAAAGTCGACTTTATCATATTTTTACCACCCATACACAAGCCGGCTACGGAGAGTCAATTGCAAATATTCGTCAAGAACAAGCAAAGGAGATGGCTGCATTCAAGACGAAAATGAACATCTCGAGCGAAGAACCTGTTATCTATGCAGGAGATTTTAATGAGGACTGGTATGCTGCCGAAAGTAAGTATTTGTAGATGTACACTGATCAATGCCCATCTAAGTATTGAGGAGAGGCCACACAACTTAACAAATCATTGAAGAAAAGTATGAAACACATATATTTCACAATCAATTTGTAGCAGCTATTCCATAATTATCTACGGAAGTCAGACGAAAGATAATAAATGGGTTTGCGACTCTATCTATACCTTGTTTAAGTATTTTGATTGTTGAGGTTTCCCTATGCTTTTCAGATCTATCAAGGAATCACATCAAACGAGGACTTTTGAGCTTCTTTAACTCTCAGAGGTCTGAGTGGCAACAGCTTCCTTTTTTGATTCATGAATCAGAAATTCAGTTGAATCTCTAGAGGCATGATAGATAGCCAAAGGGGTCCATTGGAACGTGTTGGAAGCTAGAAGAACCACTTTTATATTAAAACTTGAATTTCTCATAAACGACTGCGAATTTGCGGAATCTGCGACCAGATTCATGATCTGGAGGCTGAAATTGATAAGTAGGGAAGTTGTTTGGTATAGAATCGTGCTGCAATAAAAAATGGTTCCACTGGATGGTTCCGTCAACTTCACACACGTTCGATTGGACCCTGTTTCAGGGGATGTCGAATTTTTCAAAATTTATTGACCCTCATGTTCAATAATCCAAACAAAAATTTTGCAGCAGAGAATCAATCAGTTTCGATAAAATAAACCAGGTTTCATGAATCGAAAGTAGCCGATGCTGTTATTATTATTTTATTTCCCAAATTTTCGCCTACACAGGCCTCGTCAGAGGATAAAAGGATTTTATGTTTACAAATATCAAACGATTTTGAAAAATATTGTTAGTAAGATATCAAGGTTTCAGTAAGTAAATAAAATTCATAGAAGTATTGATAGTATATGAAGTGCATAGATGTAATAATCACATAGATGTAAAAATTACTCATGGAGGTATAAGTATAGAAAATGTTATCAAATAATCTCCTCGAAAAAGAAATGTTTTCATTAAAAATATGTTTGTTTATATGAGTTCATTCTTCTCTCGAGTTAATTTTCGGTTGTAGCTGTTGATCTTCAGATGTTCACGTAGTTGATGTTAGCATTGTCGGGTTTCTGTTTTTTTACTTCTGTTGTTATGTGGTTACTGTTGCATATGTTCAAATGTTTATGTACTGTTGAACAATTTCTTTTAACTGTAATCATTTAATTTGGTATGCGTAGTCTGAATGGTTTACCATATAAAATTTTTGACATTTCGAAACAAGTTATTTTATTAAAACACATTTTGTCTGAACAAAGTTTTTTGTTGTTTTGACATGTATTGTGAGTTGTGATGTTTTGTTGTTTGTGATTTTCTTTTGTATACATTCCAATGAGTTTTTGGACAAAAACAACGTGCAAAACTGCAATGCACGCCGATGAGAAAGTCTGAGAAAAGTTGAAACTCTTTGTAAGTTAAAGTTTACCGTTAAAGTTTACACTGACCATATAAGATCTGTCACAAGATCTCTTGCGAAGCGTGTCGAAACTTACCGTTACAAAATCCAAGAACAGACAAACGAGCGTGTAAATTAGCTCATTAAATTAATAAAATTTCTCCAAGAGAAAACGTCAGCCAACAATAGTTCAGACAGGATAGAAAAACGCAGGAGAGAAAAAACATGCAAACACTTTTCAAAAAGCAATACGTCAAAGACCCATTTATTACATAATTACATGAAAAAAGATAACAGATAACATCCATGAATCCATGAAATCACTCGACTGAAAAAAACCAACAATTTTTTCCCGTAATTACGACTTTGATAAATTACTTGATGTGATTTTTTTGTGAAGTTATGCATCATTTTTTGAATAGTTTTTTTTTTGTTTGTGCAACGCTCATTCCTCTTTGACTTTTTGATTGTCATGTATTTATGTTTACCATTTCTTTGAAGTAATCACGCTTTAACACGATTATCATAAACAAAAGAAGTAACAAGTGTGACAAACAACAATGAACCGATAGATACACGTGAAGCAAGATGGATCAACAACAAACAACCGAAATTAACTTGAAGATGATAACATGATATATATACATTTCTTTTTATATAAATTATATGATAATTTTTACTATACTTTAATGAGTATGAGTAATTTTTACATCTATTATTACATTACATTACTTGATATATATTTTAAACTTTTTTTTCAATTATTTACTGGATTTTATTTTGAAACTGAAACTTGATATTTTACTAAAAATATTTTTTATCCCCTTACATAATTTGTAAAGGCGAAAATTTGGGAAATAAAATAATAATAACAGCATCAAATTACTTCGAAAATATTCTTTAGCATCGCTGTTTAAGCGTCATTCTTTATATGCTGTTTAAGGGATATTTTAATTTTTGAAAATCCAGGAATCTTTTGCAGCAAGAGAAAAGATCGTGAACTAGAACTGCTAAGTGATCTTTGCTTATGGTGCACATATGCTATGCATGCTAAGAGGGGAATCGGAGTCGGATTTCCGGAGTCTATCGTTTTTGATGGAGTCGGTGACCTATCAAATGATAGTTACTATAAATAAAATATAATATCTAGTCCGAAATATATACAAACCAAATTATTTATTCTCGTTGCGTATGTCTCCTCACGGTCTTGATGTCAACTTTTCTCAAACAAACAAAGTACTGAGGACAGCGGTGCATGCCGTGATAGCTGATAGTTGAACCGTGAAAAGAGAGAAATTGAGAAGAAGATTGTCTTTTTCACTCGGTGATCTAATAGAGAAGACATGCTCTTAACGGCTCGATCACACCTACGCTCCAACGGTCTAATCAGAGACATAAATGAATTTTCTTACCCCATTGAGAACATTACGTCTTACCCTCACTTTATCGTGAAGGATGGGGACTTCCTTGCTGGTCGAGACTGACACATCGACAAGATCGGAGAAGATGGGAGGAGCCGAGTCGTAGGCATTCCAACTTTAATGCGTCTTTAATAAATGATCATTGAAACAATAATTGATGAACAATGTCACTAAAAATAGGTTATAGTAAGTATAGATTGCTATGATGAGGTAAGGCTTTTATTTAAAAAAACTAGGCTATATATACTTGCCACCGGGGTCGGGGTCCTATCAACCCTCCTATCAAAATGATAGGACTCGCATCCATTCTAAGAGGCTTAAACTAAGTAAAATCCTAAACAACATCATTCAACTCAAATGCATCGTTCAACTACAAGCAAACAAAAAAGTGTTGCTAAGTTTCATTTACAATTTGCATCGATAATTAAAATTTTCATTTCCATAGAAATTTAACAATGATAATTTGTAGATTCTATGATAAATTTGTATAGATTTCATGACTAAATTTCATTCCTTCATTGTCGGTGAAAAAGAAAACTTTATGCACAAGAAAAAGAAAATTTATTTTCATATATAACACAATCGCTAAATACTAGAAGGTAAATCGGAAAAAATAAACGGTAAAAGAGAAATATAAAAACATGAAGAAGTCAAATTTTTTTCATAAAAAAAAGTTCAGTAAATACGAAAGAGGTTCAGTAAATATCGACACGACATGCGTTCAGACGAAATGACTCCGTCCGTAAATCGATGGAAACCGTAAAAAGGTCACGTGAATGATAATGTCATGGTGGTTAGATCACGCTACATGACAGAGGCAATCGCTCTTTTGATCTCCTGTGGTTAGTTTAAAGCAAGAATTTCTAAAATTGTCACATTCTTTTCTGTGTCCCTCCATTTGTGAATGTTTCAAATGGAATGAATGTCCCATGTTTAATCCAAAATCTTTTGCAACTTTTTTCTTTTCTTTCGTGTTTCACAAGTGTTTAACAAGGGTGAGTATTGCAACAGAAATTCATATTCTTATTCTAGCAGGGAAATAGGTAAATACTATAAATATCTATTCTATCTCTACAAAGAAATTTTAGTCGTCCCTGTTCATAGACATGTACAAGAAAAAATATATTCCTTCGTTGTAAAAGTACATTTTCCGTCCACGGATATCTTATCGACCCTCGATCGCTTCCTTCTCTCTGCTCAACAAGATATCCTTGGGCAGAAAAGCTGTACTTATCCAATTTCAGGAAAATAATCATATTTTCACTAAGATAAAAAAGTCAACTTTTCATCACGAGGAGCGATATCGTTGTCGAGAGAGCACAGCGATCGAGACAACGATATATCGCTCAGACTACTGAAAAGGACTTTTTAATCGGGTGAGGATAATTTATTTATTTCTGTGCATGTGTTGAAAAGTTTGCATCACCATGGCCTCAGAGCGCATGAGCGTTACTTTACATTCCTTATTCAACTTTACAGTCCTTGGTCAGCACTTTACAGTCCCTGGTCAACTTCGCAGTCCGTGCGGTAAATAATGGTGATTTTCTTATGTTGCAAAATGCATTTACGTCCATGATTTCATTATCTCTATATATTATGCTGATTGTAACTACATTGTATGCCCTTGACAAGTGCCTAAATCTAGCACTCTAAAAAAATGGTAACTCAATCATATTGATCCAATGTAGAATCAAAAATATCAATTTGGTAAACGATAACTCGATTAACACAATTATTAACATGATTTTGGTTCTCTGTCAGATAGCTGATAATATTCGCTTAATTGACTCCATCAATCTTCGTATCTTTTACTACTAGCGGTGCTATTTATTTTCTTACCATTTCTGCGGTTCTCTTTATTTTTCAGTCGCTATTTGATTAATTAACAGAATGTAACAAATGCTGGACACTAAGGTATAATTGTGATCAACTTTCTATTCCTGGTCCCTGGATAGTATTATTATGCATTTCTAAGTCTGACCAATTGACCATATATGATATTTGCGAGAACGTCGTAACTAAATCAAGTAGATGATATTATAAAATGTGTATTCCACCGGTTTCGGGTAGGAGTGGAACAGCCGCTCTTATCTTTCATCAGGAATAGAAAGACGTATGAAATAATATAACATTCAAATGTTACAAGCATTAAAAATCCTTGTAAGATATCACGATAGCATGCATAGAATCATAGACAGAGGGATAAAATCAGAGATAGATTCTTTAACTCAATTAGGAGACATAGTGGTCACACAGATAGGAGGAGATTTAGGGTCAAATATACTCGTAGGTGACCGTTGTAAAGCGTGCTGCATATTCAAACCAAAAGGATAGTCGGTCATCAATTGACTTATGAATTTCATTTCTTGTCTTTTTCGTTCATTTTCATTTCCTTCGATTCTATCCAATATGGAGACTTTCACGCTATGTTCTTGATGACCATGTTCTAAACAAAAGTGAAACTACTTTACTTCATCAGATATTATAGATATTTCTTGAATTTTACCATTGGATTCCAATGGGAATCCTTTAACCTTAACCGAAAGCGACTGGCTGTGACACTCAAGAGTTTGATTTTTTGTATTCAGCGTTTCAATATATACAAATCCATGCTATTAAGCCCTTTTGTGCCCGAATTTAGGAAGAAAGTGTCAGCTGCTCCAAGACTAATAGACTTTCGAACTTTTCATGAATTATCATTTATCGAGTGAGCAAACTTTCATAGACTTCAGTAAAAGTCAATCAAAGATTTCTTCATCTCTCCATTATCTGAGACTAACAGTGATCAAGAATTCATAGATTTCTCAAGAGTTACATGCAATAGCATTATGTCATGGATTTTGCGGGCAGAAATATCAGAGTCTCGGCTGCTAAAGCAGCCTCGCGTTTGTCTGATATTACTACCCTAAAAATCCATGATATAATGCTGCATTCTAACCCAATGAAGATGAATATCATTTCGATTTCTACATCAATCAGTGGACACTAATGTCGTATTTGGCATTACTGTCGGCTGAATTACACTGAAATTCCATTAGTCTGAAAACTGCATTATTACTGAGTAAGTATGGTTGTCAGCCGATATTTCAAGTGTCATTTTTCTATGAAAGTCGTTTATGTATCTCCAATTCCAAATTAGACGGCCCTAACTGCATAATTAAGGCCGTCTAATTTCCTATGTAATAACATTGAGGTATAAAGTAAAAAATTCTTCAGTGGCATAGTTCTCTTCGAAATTTCTTTATTGGCAAGCTTTCGGGTGATCCATCCTTCCTCAGCTTTCGGGTGATCCACCCCTCCTGAGGAAGAGTGGATCACCCGAAAGCTTGCCAATAAGGAAATTTCGAAGAGAACTATACCACTGAAGAATTTTTTACTATATGCTAACTTCGTTCTCGAGAAGAAGGAACAATGTATGAACATTGAGGTAGGAGCACTTCACCGTCCATCTCCGCGTTCGCAGTGAAACTTGCATTGAGGTGCTTCTTGTGGTTCACAATTTGGACACATAGAAATCTCTAGCTTGACATACTTCAATGTTCTGAACTGAATGGGCTTTGTAGAAAATTATCATATATTTGAATCTTTTGTTGATCAAAATCTTGGAATTTTGATGTCATAGATTTCAGGTTTAGTAACAGTGCATATATTACCTTTCAAATGATCAGCATAAATCGTCCGGCGCTACGCGCCGAGGATTTAGGCTGATCATTCGAAAGGTAATATATCTTCATTATTGTCCGAAAGAAGCATTCTTTGTCAAATCTCCATGGAAAGTATGCAATAGTTACAATTTCAAAGCAAAGCTTCTCAGATATCCATTTTAAAAACATGGATTGTTACTTAGGAATTATTGCTTGTACAGTACATAGAATTGGCTTGTAGACATCGCCATAGATTGCATCTTCATTGGGTTAGAATGCCAGTAATATCCAGTTCTATCGGACATAAATACAAAATTCCTCGGAAATCTATGCATTTATGGCCTCTGAAAGTGTATGCTATTCCTATATTGTTGTAGGAGTCCGCAGACTTGTCATAAAATTGTAGTGCCGCATGGCCTCTCTGCAATAGGCCTTCACTTGTCGATTTTTCATAGAAACATTTGGCACTGTAAGCTCAGTCTCACCATCCGCTATCTCACTTGGTCTATAAGCATAGTTCACCTATCCGTCTACATGATGTACATGTACAATACGAGATCGCATAAATCGTTTAATCTACAAGTGCTTACATGTATGCGTATATAAGTATACGTCACTGAAAGATAAACAACTTTCAAAGAAC
Source organism: Prostheceraeus crozeri (assembly GCA_907163375.1). NCBI lineage: Eukaryota > Metazoa > Platyhelminthes > Polycladida > Euryleptidae > Prostheceraeus > Prostheceraeus crozeri. The sequence goes on along the minus strand of CAJQUW010000645.1, from coordinate 7,015 downwards.
GCGCATACGATCCACTAACGATACTGCTACCACAATGTCATTCTACTGCTAATGTAATTCTATATTGGGGTAGTAGGCCTATACGAACAGAATCCAGTAAGAATGCTTGAAAGAAAAGTTGGCTTGCAAAAATTACAGCTCTTTATTCGGTTGGATAGTTATCCAATATTGGATTATAATCCTGCATACGCAGCCTTCTTTATGTGCTCATCACAGCGTGGTTTAATGAATCGGCATGCTCTAATGAATCGACTTAGCATGAACTCACGCAGTTGATAGCAAAGACATCGCATTTGGTTGATGACTATGCCACCAACGTTCATGCTGAGAAGATATTCATTACGAAATGCAAATTGGGTTGAGCAATCGAATGTGAATTTTTTGCCATCATTTAGCTCATTTTGTTATTAGGTGATGACTGTGTAAACTCTAAAGAAGGTCCCTCAACCTTAGAAGCACTTTTCAAATGTCAAAATTCGGAGTGGGCCATTTTAATGTCCGCAGGGCACCCAATATTTGCCGGGGGGCCACGCATTGCCCATCACTGCCTTACCGATAATTTTTCTTTTTCAGCAAGCGTTGACGAAATCTTTTCTACCCTTGATGCAGACATCGCAACGAAGGTTGGTCCCTTGAATTACACTTTTGACAACAGTAATCCATTGGTTCCACTGACTGACAAGAATGAATGGTTAGATTACATTGCGACAAGTGCAACCAACCTTCAACCTACAAGTGCAACGATGGAGGCAATCAATCTTAGATCAGCCAAGCCATTCGAGTATTGCAGTAAATCTCTTAAGGTGTTGCAATATGTGGCACCGTATAGTATATGGTGTCTTAGTACCGCGACAACGGATTATCTGTCAGATCATTACTTATTGCATGGAGTTCTCGAATTCTGAAAGGATTTATTGTTTTGGTTGAGATTTAAAGCTAAACTTGCATGAAATAAATATTGACAGTTTAAGAACAGACTACTTCTACATGACAATGAAAACGAGCTGTTTTGATGGGTAATCGTGAAACAGATTTTGATTTTTAAATGACTGCAATTAATTTCTCACAGTGTGCACAAATTGGAAAGGTCAAACTTCTCAAGTTGATCAAATTTAAGAAAAATGCCTACATGTATGCACTTTTCATCTATAATAAAAATAGTTACCGTAACTAGCCTACAAGTCATAGTGGCTTCTTTGGATATTACATATTTTGCTCATATGTGTGGCAAATTACGTCTGTATGGGGAAAAATCACTTAAACCAATATTCACCTGCGCACAAAACAACAAAATGTCCATTTCATAATTCTTTCAGTCAAATTTAGAAAATGCGGTTTTGCAATAGGACAATTTCTAAAGTATCCTTCAATATGTCTGAATTTCCTACCACATTAAATTCAGCGTTTTTTAATCTCAGAACTGTCTTCTTTCTTTCATCAAAAATTAAAAAAATGAGATGTATTTGAGAAATCAATGGAAAAATGCATACATGCTGGCATCGTTGCGTTCAAATTATCATTAAACGCGCACAGACATGTTATTGACATTGAGATGTTTGAAGCTTCTGTTATGCTAGGCAATTCAACTATGATACGGAAGAAATTACTCTCGAATCGCAAATTCGATGACCCATTGGGTAAGGAAAAGCACAAATTTCGCCTTGTTTGCATCTTACAGCAACTGTGTTGTCCCTGCACAAGTCCTGTTTCAAGGGGATGCATACATTTCCCGGACACGCATTGTACTGCCCGTTTGCAGAGTGTGACGACCAGAAGACATAAATATTGCTTAATAAAGCTTTTATCAGATAAGAAGTTAGACAACTAATGAACAATATTGGGAGTTACAAGTAGATTTGAATTCAAGATATCATGGAACATGATATCAAGATACATCTATTCTCGTATTGGTGTACATGCAGATCATTATGCATAACTATGTTTGAATTTCCGATTTTATGTAACTCTTATCTTCTGTGAGTTTTCGAGATTTGGTACGTATTGGTCTGATATCATTGCGTTGAAGTTCGGAAAACAAATGAGGACATTCTGCTTTCATACAAGGGAAAATTGTGCAACATTGATTTTGATTTGATTCATTTTTGTTTGACAACGTTAGTGTTGGCCGGGGTCCATACAAAAGTAACTCTACCTTTTCATGTTCAGACAACACGTCCATTCCCACTATCATGCTTGAAAGAAGGTGTTCGACTACCTTGGCTCGAACTTCATATAGTTCTTCATTGATAGCCAGAGTCATATCTACATACCCGATAACTTCACAAGACGAATAATTTGCCATTTGTGTCAACGAGTGTGATGAGATTACCTTAAGTTTCTGACTTCTCGCAACATCCTTGCGAATAAAGGTATCTGTTGATCCAGGATCAATCAATGTTCTCAAAGTTGTCGTACCATTGATGGTAACCGGATAGTAGACTGAGCGAACTTTCCCGGCTGCACACATGACTGAAGCGAGTCTTGCGTTTCTTGTGTCTTCGTTTTCAATGTTTTGAACAGCTGCAACTTGTGATCGACAAACCTTTTCCCAATGTCCAAGTTTATTGCATTTGTAACACTGAGAATTCCGAGCAGGGCAATGGTTTCTTGTATGCCACTTGAAGGCACAGAATGGACATGATTGTTGATTTGTGGAGTAAGAAGCAGACGCTTTCCTTTCGTTTCTGATGAAACGTCCATGTTTTGCTCCTGCAATGCTGCTCACTTGATCATTATCACTATTGATCGGTTCGGAAAAAGATTTGGAATAATTGTTCGATACGTCGATAGCATTAGCCAAGAAAATACATTCGTCTAATGCAGCTTTGTCTTCGTCTAATTCCAACAATCGAGTGCGAATCAAGTCAGACTGAAGTCCCGAAACTAGACCATCCCGGAGCAATAATTCTTTGTGGATTAACGAATCAACTTCTTTCCAATGGCATTGTTCACCAAGGACTTTGAGGCGTTTTACGAACTCACTGATCGATTCATCTGGATTTTGCTTGCATGTAAGAAGCTTGTGTCTCGCATAAATAACTCGAGAAGTTTTTCGAAAATGTTTGTCAAGAATTTGGACAGCTTCGTTAAAAGTTTTCGTATTCTTAGGTATGATGAACATATCTGATCCAGTACTAGACCGTAAGTAAGTGAGCCGGTGCTTGTCTTCTTTGATTTCATTTATTTCTAGACCATCAATAAAGCATTGTTTTCACCACTCCCATTGTTCAGGCGTAGGATTCGCGAGAAACGTTGGAGGATTGAATTTCATAACTTCTTATCTGATAAAGTTGTGACGACCAGAAGACATAAATATATTGCTTAATAAAGCTTTTATCAGATAAGAAGTTAGACAACTAATGAACAATATTGGGAGTTACAAGTAGATTTGAATTCAAACATAGTTATGCATAATGATCTGCATGTAGACCAATACGAGAATAGATATATCTTGATATCATGTTCCATGATATCTTGAAACTATACAACACAGAGACAATTCCAATTTAGCATTATCGACAGTCTTTTCGAGATAGAAGAAGCATCGCATAAAAGGGCAATTTCATTCCCCGTTGACTGTTATTACTCTATGTTAACAGTGATCATTGATTAGTGCATGTCGCTGAATGCATTCTCGTGGATTCACGACACAATCATTCTTCGGAGAAGATGGTTGCTAATGCGATTAGAAGATCGTTTAAGTTGTACGAGTACTGTATGTATGTTTATGTTTTATTTTAGCATGTATGTTTGGTATGATCCAGCAGCCACCTCTACCCAACAGCATGCATAAAGCTCAGGAACCTTGCCGTTCATAAGTTAGACCTACAGCGGTTTCTCTCTAGCTGAGAAGATCTTAACCCATTAGATCCCGAATACAGAAGCCGATGAAATTTCAATGATTTTTTTTGGAAGAATAGAGTAATTATGGACTAAATAAGCAGTATTTCCTCAAACTTTGAATATGATACATGCAGTATCAGATTTACAGACATGTTCCACATGTTCCCAATGTTCCAGAAGTGGAACACAGTCTTTTTCTCTCGTAATTCTTTTGTAGCGTTCTCATGAATACTTTGCCACATATATACAACGACCACCAGAAGAGTTTCTGTTGCTTATTGTGCCTATTTTGGAAATGCTAGGTCCAAATTTTTTCTTAGAATTTGCAAATTTCCAAAATCTGAGTATATTTGTTTACGCTGAATGCTTCAAACTGTCAGATGTCATCAGAGATGAATCAAGAAGTGTGGAAGCCGATAAAGCAATGCGAATGTAGCATTACGCCGCACTTTCGACATAAGATTTTCGTATTCTTTTTGCACAACTTGCAACGGGATTGCCGACCGGCTGGTATGGGCAAATAGCCGCTGAAAGATCTTCGCTCCTCCTTGATCGGTGTTGGCGGTCCTGATCGGCGTGCTCGTTTCAGCGTCTGAGCAAGGAGTGTGCTCACGATGTTCCTGAAATCCAAAAGATATGGGCCTGCCTTTTATACACACGTGCATTCCATTGCGAAATCTAAGCATATTACTAGTATGTCTTCTGAGACGCATGATTATAGGCCTACTTACCTTCTAAAATCGAGATGTGAGAGGTTTCCGTTGAGAGCCCGGTGCAGTCTCCATCCCACAACGACCGCCACACTTCTTGTTCCGCATTTGTGGTCTGTATTCGCTCAAGAATCGATCGAGTAAAGCGACGCCGCCCATATTTTTATTATACCGATGGATGAGAAAAGGTAAGGGAATAGATGACCTCTTCTTCTCCTCTGACTCCCATCGGTTTGCCGCTTGGAGCTTAGAGACGGCTTCAAAGTTGCTCACAGCTACTACTGGTCTGTTATCATTCCACTGGCATACAGCGACCATCATCGAAACAAGAGTGGTGCCCTCTCGGTTGCGTTTTGATTTCTTGCTTTGACATCAAAGGACAATGCTCAGTACGATTTTCCATGACCGTTCCCGTACATCGCAAATTGTGCTCGGTCTTCAGCTCTCGAAAAAGGCTAGCGGAGCTGAAGAAGCGATCCATGTAGAGGGTGTGTTCCTCCTTTAAATCGAGGCACTCCGTCAAATTCAGCACTACTTGCTCTCCCAAAGGTACATGCAATGTATTGTTTTTCTTTCCGGTATAGACTTCAAATTTGAAAGGAAATCCACTTGAAGACCCAAGCACCCAAATCTTGAAGCCAAATTTGACTGGCTTTCCTTTTATGCACATTTTGCAGCTGTGCTTTCCGTAGTATGGGACCATCTGTTCGTCCAGACTCAAGTCTCTTTCAAATACACCGAACTGCAGCAAATTCCTTTGAAAAATATCTAGAAAAGGTCGCAATTTTGCAAGCTTATCGCTTGGATCGAGGCATGCGTTATCGGACAAGTGAAAAAAGCGTTTTATATCTTGGAATCTGTTCCTGCACATTTTTTCATATACAACTGGCACTCCCACATCTTCGTCAGTGCTCCAATAAAGTTTTTCATTTGGCAGAGTATTGTAGCCACTTAGAAGAAGAATCCCTAAGAATGTTTGCATCTCTGTTTTTGAAACGGTAAAATGATGATCGCCTTTTTGAAATGCGTACTTATTTGTCTCATCGACGCAAAGATCTAGCAACTTGTCACCAAAGAACAATTTGTACATATCGATGGGATCCAATGTAGACAGCATCGGATATGCTTCTTGAAGACTGGGAGGTTCAGAGACTTGTTCTGTTGAAATCCTACTTTTCTTTAGACTTTCACCTTTTTTCCAATTGGGTTTGGATTGTCGCCGCCGCTTTTCGAGGCCTGGTCTGTTGAATCCGAAGTTTGCGGCATATCTTCACAAGCATGGTGTATCTCGACAAACCCAGGAACATCCCGAACTTTGACATCTCCGAGAGAATCGTCATTGATGTCTACCTCATCAGTCGCAAAATTTACACTTTCAGGGGGCAAAATAACGATTTCAACATCATCTAATTCTGCATCCGAATCGGCGGAGGTAATCATTTCGGCTGCTGCTTCCACAGAGAAAAGCTTTGGCATCTGTAAATGAAAAAAAACCAATGGTTTACTCTGTAGATCTAATAATCTGCAGCTTTTAGGCCTACTCGTACTACAGGTAAGCCTACACATTACTTGGAAAATAAAACAGGAGTCCCAGATGGAGGCCAAAACTATGTAAAGCGGTCCGATAAAAGCTTTTGAATACGAAATAATGACATTCGGCTTCGGCCCAGGCTTTTTGATTATCATGCAATATCCTTCACAAACGCGTACAATTTGTTCCAGAATATAGAACTACTACTAAAGTGATTCAAGTACCAGACATCCTTTGCCGTGTACGTGATATTGCGTGTGCGATTATCTTCGCACGTAAGTGTCAGTAGCACAGGGGCTTGCACGACAGCCTACGCTCCATAACGTTGCTGGTTCGAACCCTACATTTTTTTCAAAATCAAGGTTTTCGCCTGGGTGAAAATAAAGAAACCATGGATAGAATACTTTGAATAAATATCAGAACAATGAGAATTGGGTATTTTGACATTGTTAATTCTATAATCTGGCTCCTACAATAAAGCAGAACAGATATTGCTACTATATCAGCGGCACAAAAATATCAAGCTAGCCGCATATGGTCATGTAAGTCTATAGTCAGAAGATCCCAATGTTACATTGTCTTATTTACTTCATCACACACACATAACATATCATTTCATGAAACTGACTGGTAATATGTAATAAACTACCTTATGAACAGTAAATGACACAAGAAAAATTACTCACGGCTCGTTCAATGTCAGATGATATCCAATTGAAAAATGAATCGAAAATTGCCGGAATTTGAAAATTTCAATCTGCGCTTGCAATAAAACAAACACACAGATAATTCAAAGTGCCATTAAAATATATTCTATGAAACGTTCAAAGTGCTGTAGTAAGGCAGTTAAAGAATGTGATAAAGTTTTGAATGTATTGCATCATTTTAAAAAATTGTTCCACAAGTGGAACAATGGGAGCTAATGGGTTTT